>NSMO01003355.1:2821-18211 GCA_002588565.1 Coelastrella sp. UTEX B 3026
TGTGGATAAAAGCAGCAGCAGCCATCGTACTGCATCTCACACTTTCGCCCTGCCCGTATGAGTAATCCCCCACACTAGTTAGCCCCTGATTCTCACTCTTTCTCATGCCCTGCATCTCACTCATGTTCCTTCTGCTGTTACTAGAGATGTCATTTTCAGAAACACCATTGTTATCTTCTGGCATTTGAATGTTGTTATTTGTTGATTGTAATAACTCGTCATAAGCTGCAGGGTAAATAGATGCATTACTAATCCGCTTAGCCATCGCTATTGATGCCCTATTCTTAGCAGCAGCAGCAGCAGCAGCAGCAGTGCCCTCTGATCCAGTGCTGTCATTTGTATCAAACAGCCGCTGTGTTACCATGGTGTTACTTTGACTGTTACTTGTCAGGGCTGTACATGACGCCCGTCTGGCTCGTCCTTCATCAATCAGTAGCTGCCTAACACCAGATACCTCTTCATGTATTCTCGGTGGACTGCTGCTGGGCTCTGCTGCGCCAAGCAGCTGCATTGCTGCTGCTGCTGGCGAACTGACACGTCTTGCAACTGCAAAGCAGGACAAAATCAGAAGTATTTAGTCGTAAGCCTGACCATGTTGCAAAGGTCAAAGCAAGGCCAACTGCTACTGCTGCTCCCAGCGGCGGCACTGCCTTTAGGGCTCCTGAGATGCCTTGCAACCACAGCAGGGGGTGTATGGAGCTTAAGGAGACATACTACCTGTTTTAGCCGACTGGGCAGGTGCATATCTGCATGCACGTCGACGTCATGCATGCACCGCAAGCTGGCTGCTGGGCTGCCTCACTGATTCATAACAGTGCACATAAAAGGCCAACAACAACCTTTGTTGAACAAAGCTGGCTGTGCTGTGCACACAGCACAGCCACACAGCACAGCACAGCCAGCACACAGCACAGCAGGAGGACCAATGCAGGGTTCTCATACGTTGCAAAAACCATCTCCACCATTGCAACACGAAATCACACATAGGTGGCTCATCCAACGGTTGACTCTAGGGTTTAGGGTTGTGGTTAAGGTCACTACTGATAGATGAGGTACTGCTCTCACCTGCTTCACTAATCCTGTGGTTGATGGCATCCTTCACAACACTGTGCCGGTTGGCAGCAGCAGCAGCAGCAGCGCTTGCCACACCCATACTCGAAGGCCTCTGCAAGCCATTGGTCATCAAACCATCCTGCTGCTGCTGCTGCTGGAGGGCTTGGCAATCATTCAAGAACGGAGACTGACTTCTGCTGGTGCTGCTGGTGCTCGTCATGTACGGGACGTCATTTAACACAGTTGTAACAAGGTCTTGCTGCCCTTGCAGGTATGCGCTGACTGATGAACGCCTTTGCAAGCTTGCATTAAACGTAGTGGAATGCGTGGGGCTGCTGCTGCTGCAGTTGCCCAGGTTACCAACTGGTGACATAGAGGCCCTCACGCCTCCGCCACCGCTGCTGCTGTTGGTGCTGATCCCATGTGGCGACATTGACAACCTCATGCTGAGACTGCTGCTGTTGTCATTTCTATTGTTATTTTGGTTGTTATTATTCATTGAGGTGGATATCCTAGCGCCATTGCTGCTGTTATCAGGGGTTGGAATCATTGACGTCCTATTTTGGCCTGAGTTGCTGTTGCCCCTGCTGCTGCTTGCGCTGTTGCTAACTGAATCTGTTGGAAGGAATGGGTCATTGTCTGCAGCGCCTGCACTGCTGCTGTCATTACTGTCAGCAGTGATGATTCTGCCTGCAGACATTCTGTGATGGTTTAGGTATTCGAGCAGTTCTGCTTTCTGGCTGGCTCGACGCTCACAAAAAGCAGTGACTGCTGCATCTGCACAACATACACACAAAACAATGGGAGTTTCAGGGTGCTGTGTTGGCACATACGCACGTGGACTGCCCGAGAAGCTGCAAGGCAACATCTGAGTGGAACTGGCACAAGGAATGCCAGTGAACATATCAGCAGAGCTGCAATTTTAGAAACCTGGTTGTCCACTGCAGCATTCAGTCTGGCATCAAGCAACCGCAGGAAGCTACTGTACACCGTACTAGTAGCTCAGAGCCGGCAGCTGAGCCAATCTTCGAGGGCTTCAAGCGCGTGGTATGAGGACAAATGTAAGCTACTGTTCTGCAGTCAGCAACCTTACCAGTCAAATAGGGTGCTACTGTTGTAGGAGGTGGCCCGTTGCTGCTCGCCATGCTTAAACGCTTCTTTCCGGGCAATGTAGCTAGATTGTTTGCTGTGAGTGAGAGTCGCATGCTGCCGGGAGACTTATTCGGGCTGGACTGCATACCCGCCTTGCTGCTCAAGCTACCTGCTGCACTGCTCATTCTGGACTGCATGGCCGAGGCCTCCGGACTTGCGGTTGGACTATATGCTTGCGACTGCCGCATTTCGGTTTCTTGCTTGCCCATGATGACTGGAGCTGGTCTCACAAACTGCCGATGGAGCCAAGAATAGGCTTGCTAGCTAACGAGACGCCTAACGCAATGAGGCTAGCTACAAATACAATAACCAGCCCATGCAAACAGTATGTAATATCATAGTGCACCTGAAGAAGAACCGTGGACAACCTCGAGAAGCGAGAAAAAAGGCGTAGTGCAGCCCCGCGTCTGCTGCAGTGTGCTCAAAGCTGAATGTAGAACACTGAATGCCTGTGATGCCACAAATGCGACCCTAGAGTCCTCGACGGGACTAGGGCTGTAGACTCCGCGCGGGCTTTTCCTGTGCACGCCACGGGCATGCATTTGCGTATGTACACAATAAAAATGCTATCTAATCCACTAAATAAACCCAACCCTTGCAGCACAGTCTCCAGCTCACCATGTGCGGGGCAAGGTAACCGCAGGTCCCCTCCTCATGAAAAGCCAGCAGCAGTTTGCCAGCCCTGCGTTGTGCAAAACTGGAGCCGATGAACATACACACGCAGCTGCATCTTTACGCTATGAACAGATGTATCCTGCAGTCAAAGGTGTTCTACAGAACACTGCCAGCACGGCCCAAAGTCAACTTGCAACTGTGATGCCTCCGAGGCAAAGGGCTGTTCGACCATTGGAACAATCAGCTAACAGCCTGGCACTACACGCCACCCCCAGTCTGTGGAGCAAAGCTCTGCACCATGCCGTCTCCTCAAAGCTCGTCCTCGTATTCAGTAGTCTGTAGCTCTTCTGCAGTTTTCCCGCCTTTCTGTTTGAGAAGTTTGATAGTACCCGCGTTGCCGGACCTCAAAGCGGAATCTAAGGGTGTCACACCATTTGCCATCTCGTTCACAGCCACCTACAAGTTTATTAACAAACAACGTTGGCACGCTTTGGCATCAGGTTGCCACCATGTGTTCAGCAGCTGTTACATGGCTAGCATCTTGCATGACAAGCCGCTCAGCGCTGCTCAGAACAGCTAATACAGCTGTACAGTCTGTCCACAAAACTGCAACTGCTCAAACAGACCCAACCTGGCCAGTGGGCTTCTGTTCATGTCAGACCCAGCAGCAAACTGTCAAGCACTTATGGAGGTCCCTTGAAATGTAGCATGCAGCAACCTGCTTGGCATCCTATATTGCACGAGCTACATCCCACAACTCCTCAGACACGCGCTTGCCAAGCGCCTATAGCAGTTGTTTGAGGCATACAGCAAGAGCTGAGCCGACAATGCACACCTTGCCCTCCTCTAGCAACATCTCCACCATCTCTGTGTGTCTGTGCTCTGACCCCCAGCAGGCCCGGTGAATGGGGGTGTAACCATCCTGCACACAGCATTGCATATCATATTGGGCCAGCAAGCTCGGCATTGGGGAATGGGGCACAGGCACTTCACACAAACACCTATGGGAGCCCCTGACGGCCACAGGAGCCCCTGATGGCCACTAAGCAATCAGCTATATGCCTTACCCAATGCTGTCACTGATGTTCAGCCAGCTCTAGACGGCAGCCACCTATTATCAGCTGTTCTGTACAGGTGTAACATCTTTCGCCCTGCATTGAGGTGTATTTATTTGCCACTGCCCCACCCAGGAAACACGAGCGATGCCTCACCCTATGTCTGTCACTTGGGTTTAGCCCTGCCCTGATTAGCAATCGTCCAATATCAGCTCTGCCTTGAAAGCCAGCACCATGCATTGGAGTGTATCCATCCTTTTCACCAATGCTCAAGTCCACTTGGTTGCTGTGATCATTCAAAAAGAGCCTGCAGCCAAACAAGAAGACAGCCTACCTTGCTGCAATAAGGCCTGCTTTGAGGGGACTTGTAAAGGCAACCTGCTGAGTCTGTTCATGCTTGAAAAGATGAGTTGATGACATGTGCCAGTCGGTGGGATTCAATCTCTGGATTCCGGCTCGCCACAATATCAAGCACCTTCCCTGGCTCATTTAATGCTATTCTTGCAACTGAAGAGCGCAACATCGGTACTCGATGATCTTGCAATGATGCCAGTTTATCGAGGCCTGAAAGCTGCCTAGGATAGACTGACTGCAGGGAGAGCCTTGAGTAGGGGGATTTAGACACCCCCTATACTAGGTTGGACCCAGCAGTCAGTCAGGATGCGTCAGAAACCTTTTTGTGAACTGTCATATGGAAGCAGAGCCCATCACAACATTCATGTGGATCTCACTGTAACGTCCATGACACCCTTGCATCACAGAACTGTGTAGCTCAGGTGGCACCTGTGACATGCCGCATGTACCTCTACTAGGCCGTCCCACAAACTGGAACCAACTATGTAAGCGCTGTTCAGACCGCAAGCAGTAGACTTATATCTAGACCACAAAGCAAGTCACCTACTTGACAATGTCCGTGCTGCCAGACAGCGTTGCTGCCATTATGGGAGTCTGTCCCCCTCCTCCCCTGGCATTGATATCTGCGCCGTCTGCAATGGCCTGTTTTGCCGATGCAACATCGTTGCTGCGTGCTGCCTGCTCAAGCCTTGCAGTAGCAGCTGTGCTTGCTGCTGCTTGTGCTGCTACTGCTAGTGCCAAAAGGCTTAGCAGGAATGTGACTGTCATCTGCTGTTGCAGCAGCTGCTGCTGCGTAGAGCCTGCGAGCAGTGAAGAAGAGCACCCTGCGTGCACATTTCCAGTGCAAGGCCAAGTGAATGTTCAGAGAGGTGAATGCTGGCCGCCAATGCATCACTGCCGGCCAAATGGCATGTACGACCTCTCACGACCTCGGTACACTATTGATGCAACTGCCAGCAGTAGCACTCTACAGTAGCAGAGGCAGTCAGAGGCCTGCTGCGCTGGCTTGCTACATGAAATGTATACGCACCTGAGGTGTATGGGGCAGTCAGTAAGCCTGCGAGTTTCAGCCCAACCAGGGGCACCCTGATAGCCGTTGCGCAACGTCCCTATTGCCGCAGTGACTGTGCAGCTGCACAGCAGGCAGTGAAGTTCGCTCTGACCTTGGCAGCGCTGCCTAGAGTCACCACATGAGACACCAAGCAGTAACTGGTGTATAAGGCCGCTAGACTAGCTGGTTTCGGCCACGGCGAAAGTGTCGATCCCGGGCAACTCGGACGACTGCAAGTGCCGAGCGTTCAGAATGAGGCCATCCAAGCTCCACGTACACTTTGCAGCTGTCAAAGGAAAACCATGTTGGACTCGGTGGGTGCCGTGCAACTGCTGCACCTTGAGGGTTCAGCCAAACACCGCTCTACAGAGACCAGTCGGTTTCGGTACGCTCGTGTCGTTGCTAGAAGCAGCTGGTAACAAGGGCCAGACTGTTACAGAGCTGGTCAGCTCTGTATTAAGCAGCCCTTAGGCCTAAGCTGCCGTGTCTAACCTGGAAACCATGGGTAGAGAAACCTGAACGCGAGGTACCACTAGTGGTCAAGCCATTTGCTGGTCCTTCCACAAAGGCCTCTTCAGCGTTTAACCTTTGGGTGGCCTGATACAGCCATGCAGTACTGCAGCTGGCCGACCTCATGACGCTGTTCAGGTAACACAGAAGGTGATTGCAGGGCTAGGGCCAGCACGTTCACCATCGGCACACTCAGCCTCAATATGCGCGAAGTTGTTTGCCATGATGCACATAGTATGTTACCACCAAACAGACCACTGCTTAACCCAGACAGAAGCTTCTGTTGGCAGCTCATCAGCAATCCTCAAGCCTGCAGCACTGATGACCACGCCTGCAACCCATGCCCAGGACGTCCCTGAGCCCTGCTGGGAGTCGCGCAAGAGCCATCATACTGCCTGCACAGGCAGCTCATCTTCTAGAGCATCATACCTGCAGCAAACACAAAAAACCAGGGGCCACATAAGCTCTATGGTTATCTATGATCACAAAGCGCATTACTCAATTACACGCTCAGTCACTGTGGATGTGGTACAAAGCTCTTGCCTGTGGAGAGAATTCACACTGGCCTACTATTGCACCCGCAATACAAAATTTGATCTGCAGGATATCCAACAAGATGGTGAAATTACCATGGTGCTGGTATCGTATACATCTTGACCTCAAGGCTGATCAATCAACGCAACAGGGTCTCCCAACATAGGCTGAGAATGTGTTGCACACCAGCATGAGCTTATGTCTGCCTGCCAGCCTGGCCCCCTTCTCTACATGACCTGATAAACGTCGTTTGGCGGATTGGTCATCTGATAGCATACACACATTGCTAAACACTTAGACCCGGGGCGATAAATTATGGGCAAACCATACCAGGCATCCACTCTTCCTGGCCTCCCGGAGGGGCCATGTCATACCAGAAGTAAACCTTCGTGATAGTTGGTGAACATGATGAACAACACAGAAAGGGAGCCTGAACCAAAGGCAAAGACATGCGTGCTGGTGAAAAAAGCTGGCTTGCCTGTATGCAGAGGCCCCTCCACATATGCTGTCCTGCTAGCCCCCCTCCCCGGCCACCATGCAACCAGAGCCTGTCAGGGTCTGGCTGTAACGGTACGATACATATATGGATAACACGATCCTCGATGTATCCGCTTATCGGGGACGCAGCCATTACCTCGATGTTGCCTGAAAGATCCCACATCAAACATCCAGTGGAGTGGTCGTGCGACCGGTCACTTTCCGGGTGTGCTGCTTGCATTTGTCATTTGAAAATGATCTCAACACCATGACTAAACACACCTGAATGTGAAGTTCTCCTTGCGCCTGTAGCACCAGCCCGTCTGCAGGTCATCATGCATGATGTTGTAGTCAAAGTACACATACGTGCCCTGCTCGTACTCCTCACTGGTGACAGTGGGCTCAGCATAGCGCTGGAACCAGGCGTTGTGATGCTTGTGATAACGCCAGCTTTGACGCTTGAGCTCCTGCAACCGACAATGCGTATACTCACATCGTCAGCAGGGACACAAAAGCGATACTTATATATCAACATGCTGCCATCAGCTATGCTGATTTGGCCTGATATAAATGATGCAGCCAGCGAGAATCATACTGTCAGCGGTGATACGAGGACGATAGCTGACATGCTTCAAGGTGCTGCAATGAGCGATGCTGATGATATACAAGCACCGCCTATTCCTGAAGACACAATCAACACAAAGTGAACCCAGACAAAAGCACACCTCAGACACCTGTGCCATCGAAAATTGTTGGTGCAGGTCCGCTGGATAGTAGTGAAATGCGTACACAGGGCTTCAGTGTGACAATCATATCAAAGTATTAGCTGCGCCTTCTTTATTATAGTCTCAGTTCGATACAGATCATACGTGGCAAGAACAACTGCTAGATCATCAGATAAACATCTGATGACAATACATTCCGCATGTTCTAGGCCTGGCCACTGCCACCTGGCAACATTTGGGCCCGGTTCGGCTTTGAGACTACTGTGATCGGCTTTGTCCACTCAGCCAGCTGCAGCTGAACACTATAAGGAGTCTATCATGCAAGTGTGACTACAGACACACGTACACCTCAGCACCCCATACACACCTGTGCTGCCAAGTACTGTTGGTACTTTTCTAGTTGGTAATACAACGTCAAAGATAAATGCCTTTGGTGCAGCAAGTGCTAGCTGCGCCTGTTTCCAGTACAAATTGTATGTGGCAGAAGGGACTGCTGAATAATCAATAACATGAAAACAAACATATGACGATCATACATACCATTATTTGTGAACACACTATGCAAACTGAAACATAAGAAGTACCTCAGCACCCCGTACATACCTGTGCCGCCAGGTACTGCTGGTACGTGTCCGGTTGGTAGTAAAATGCAAAGAACAATGCTTCAGGGTCCATCTTCCTGAACAGCCCAGGTGCGCTGATCACATCAGGCTGGGTCTTGGGGTAGCTGGCAGGACCCACAATGGGGTGACGGGGCTTGGGCTTATTCCAGTCAGTATCATTGGGCTGAGGCAAAGCAGACCTACAGGCACACACAGAAGCATACAAGCAATAGTGTGCATTTAGGTGCGATCAATAAAATCAAACGTACTGTATACTGCACCAATACAATGTCTAGCAGCACACCAAAGTTCTGGATTGTCCAACAGATGACAGAGCGAATGTCAGCAGGGCTGGCAGGACCAACGATGGGGTGACGGGGCTTCGGCTTGTTCCAGTCCGAATCATTGGGCTGAGGCAAGGCAGACCTGCACACAAGCAGCATACAAAAGACAGCATGCCAACAAGTGCAATCCACAGACTATTCACTGCAACGATACATTAGCTAGCAGCACACAATAGTTCTGAATCATTGGGCTGAGGCAATGCAGACCTGTACACACAGAATACAAGAGACAGTGTGCAGTCAAAACCCAACAGATGACCCCTGGCAGCAGAGATGACTAAACCCCAAGCAAGCTGCCGCCAGTATGGACAACCCCTTCAGCGACCCAATTCAAGTCCAGGCATAAACACGATCTTGGTACATACATTTTGCAAAACACCTCTGCCCCTAAAACACACTAGGCACCCACCTCATGCAAGCTTCCAACATAGGCAGTGCCGTGACACCCCTTGGCACCTGACTGTGCATCCCTGCGCCCAACCCTAGGTCAGCTGCTGCCATCCCTCCAATAGACAACCACTGAGCTACAAAAGCTGCGTGCCAACTTAGATGTTGGCTATGCCAACCTCATGCAATTGGTCTATCACAGGTAGGGCTTCAATCCTCTGAACCCCCTTGGCACCTGACCATGCAGCCTTGTGACCAACCCCAAGCTAGCTGCTGCCAGTATGGACCAACCCTCTAGGAAGTAATCAGTTACCCAGTGCAATACCCGGCATCAACACCCGGCATCAACACCCGGCATCAACAGAAACTGACAAAAGACATTGCGTAAGACACCTCTGCCCCTTTAAAACACACTAGGCACCCACCTCATGCAAGCTTCCAATATAGGAAGTGCCGTGACACCCCTTGGCACCTGACTATGCATCCCGCTGCCAAGCCCCAGCTCCACTGCTGCCATCCGGGACCAGCCCTCTAACACTGCCACACCAGATGCACCTTCAAACACAGCAGGCGACACACCAGCAGCAGCTGCTGCTGCAAGGAGATCTGCCGAGGGTGACGGCCCTGGCGTTGCGATTGGCCCGTTGGCTGCTGTTGCTGCTGCTGGTGATAGGGCAGTCTCTACTGCTGCTGGTGGTGGTGGTGCTGCTGCTGGGGCCTTGTCCGGTGATGCTGCAGCCGCTTGCTGCTGCTGCTGTGGTGGTGGCGGTGCCTGCTGCTGCTGCGGTGGTGGCTGCGCCTGCTGCTGCTGCTGCTGTGGTGGTGGAGCTTGCTGCTGTGGTGGTGGTGCTGCTGGCGTGCCAGGTTTAGAGCCCGCTGGTGCCGCTGCTGCTGCAGGTGCAGCTTGCGCAGCAGCTGCCGGCGGCGTCAAACCTTTCTGCAAGACTGCTGCTGCAGTTGGCGCTTGCTGCTGCTGTGGAGCCGCTGCTGCTTGCTTCGCTGACTCTGGTACACCAGCCATCCACGCTCCTAACCGCCCGCCAGCTGGTGTAGCTGCTGCTGCTGCTGCCGACGGCGTAGGCGGCCCTGCTGCTGCTTGCTGCTGTTGTTGCTGCTGGCCACCCGCCGCCTGCGCAGGTGACTCCTGTTGCTGCTGCTGCTGTTGTTGCTGCTGCTGCTGCTGCTGCTGTTCTCTCAAGCCACTGCTGACAAGGGCCGCTAGTGTTGGCCTAGCTGGCGTTGCTGCTGCTGGTGTAGCTGCTGCTGCCGGTGTTGCTGCTGAGGCAACCACAGGTGAAGCTGATGTTGGCCCATTCAGTACTGCTGCTGCTGTGCCGGTGTCTGAAGGAGATTCAGCAGGGGCTGCCGCAGCACGGCCCTGCAATCAACACACATGCAAAGCAGATGTGCATAAGCCACCAGTAACAGATCGACCCATGCAAGTTCCCATCAGGCACCTTAGTGGAGATATTCACCAAACAGCACTCAACTTTGCTGCAGATGCAGCAACCGGCAAGGCCACGAAATGTCACTCAGACTTGTCCGTGCTGTTGGTACTGTTGCACTGCAAACTGCAAGCAATCCTACAGAGGCTCCTACAGTATGTGCTTAAACACAGCAGACCGCACATGTGGTGATCCAGAACTAGCTATGCCCCTAGACACTATGAGGCAGGTCTACACCTTCTGAGCGAACAGGCGGCTGCTGATGCTGTCGTCATGACTGTGTCAGGCTGACAACAGACACACAGCCTCAGGGGAAGCACGACACCCCTCCTCCCCCCCGCCCTGACTCACACCGTCATGAGCAAACAAACAAATTGGGCCACCTGAGAACACTGCACTAACCTCAGCACAGACCTGACCAGCAGGACTAGGTGGCACCTCAACGGACAACCGTGGTGTTGGCTGCGTAGGCGTTTGCTTCGGTGATGGCGGCACGATAGCTGATACAGGCGGCGGGACCACGGGTGTGCTGACAGCAGTGGCCGCCATAAGTTCATGTGAAACGACTGTAAACAACTTGCCCAAACCACAACCACCGCGCCGTCAAAACAACCCCTTTCCCAATGACGGCACATACAGACGGGCAACGAAGTCTCAAGATGCACTGACCTCACCACTGACCTGGACAGCAGGACTGGGTGGCACCTCAACAGATGACCGCGGTGTTGGCTGCGTAGGCGTTTGCTTGGGTGATGGCGGCACGATAGCTCCAACAGGCGGCGGGACCACGGGTGTGCTGACAGTAGCCGAGCCCATGGGGGATGGTGGGGGTATAGACCCTGAGCCCATGGACACTAAGGCAGGCGGTCTGGGGGTTGGCAAGTTGGGTTTTGGCCTGTCATCATCTTCTAGAGGCTTGACACTACATACGGCAGACATCCAGCACATGCAGGGGATACTGTCAGAGAAACGAGATTGGCGGTTTGCTGTCCTGCGGTCGTTTCCCAGACACAAGCAAGTCAATCAGTTACACCAATCCCTTTGCCGTGTAACTTTTGCAGACGTTTGCAATTCAATTGAAATTAGCGGAAGTCAATTGATTTGCAAACGTCTGCAAAACTTATGCGGCAAAGCGAATGGTGTAACTGATTGACTTGCTCCTGCATGTACACTGCAGAAGGAATATATTTCGTGACTCTTACAACACAGGCTGGGGGTACAGGCCTTAAAGCCCATACTATACTACGCACACTAGGGATGGTAGTGTCGGGGTTGGCAAGTTGGGCTTTGGCCTGTCATCATCTTCTGTGGGCTTGACACTACATAGGACAGACACACAGCACGTGTAGGGGATACTGTCAAAGGCTGCATGTTACACTGCAGATGGAATAGATTGCGAGACTCCTACAAAGACAGGCTTGGGGTAGTATGAATCTTGAAGCTCGATAACATACTACAGACACTAGCGCTGGCGGTCGCGGGGGAGGGGGCGGAGGTTGGATTTTGTCGTCATGTTCTAGAGGCTTGACGATGCAGAAGCACGCATGCAGCACATGCAGCAGACACTGTAAGAGGCTGCAAGGACGCAGGTAGGGGTATGCACCTGAAATTACTAGGTACTACAACCCAGCCTTGATGCAACTACGATAGAAGGATCTCACAGCCTATGAGCTAACACTTAGCACGCACACGTGCACAAGTCCAGTGACAAAAGTACAGCATAAGCATGCAAGGAGTGCTCGACTGCGTCTCTACTGTTGCCCACGGCAGCAACAGTACTGCTCACGCCCAGCCGGCATGAACTGGCGCATGCGCGAGGTGCTTCAGTCACTCACTTGCTGTTTCCTTGTGCTATGAGTTGTGCCTTGACTGCTGCAGCAGCTGCCCGCTCGCGTTCCCGCTCCTTCTCCTTGGCAATCTCGTCATCATCCTGTAGAGGGGAAACACAGCCACACACAAGCACTGAGGTGGGGCCGTCATGGTTCTACAGACTCTGTACCTCTGAGAGGTGGTGGAGGGCACGTTCACAGGAAAAGCGGCAAGCAGGTGAGACATACCACCTTCTGTCTTTGAGACACAAACTACCTTCTGTCTTTGTAACTGCCAAGCAGGTGAAGGATGATACTTCTGTATCCTACTGACATACTACCTTTCTATCTTTGGAGACATACCACCTTCTGTCACCGAGAGACATACAGATAATAGAGAGATGGGGGGGGGGGCAGAGGAGGGGGGGGAGTGAGCATGGTACTAAGCAGAGACCTCTGTCACACACCTTGCCGCCGCCGCTTCCCTTTGCTTTGCCTTCCTTGCCCTTGACCATGTGTGTAGCGATAGCCCCAATAGTACTTGCTGCTGGTGCTGCTGCCTCTACTGCTTCTAGCCTGTCAGCTATGTCACAGTACATGTCATCAGTGTTGTCATAATGGTCCTCTAGGTCCATCGCCTGCAAGACATATACATAACATTGAATCAACAATCACCAACAACAGTCCATTGAGCCGACCTGCTGAATTGACAAAGTTATTCAGTATGCTATGATGAACAGCATACTGATGGCCTGGTTTGCCCGACTGGTGGCCCAAGACCTGTGTGATTTGACACAGGTAAGATCTGATATGTGGTGGACAACAGAAGAGCCCTGAGCTGGCAAAGCTGGCAAAGCAGCACAGAGCCTTGAGGCTCCGGGAGGCCGGGCTGTACACAAGCAGGTCTCACCATGTAGTACTCCAGGTCATCTTTGAGTGGATCAATCTCATCGCTCGTGATGGCGTCATTGTCAAGACAACGCAGCGCCTTCTCAAGTGCCGAGGTGTGCTTCTTGTGAACGGTCACAACCTCCTCGAGCTGCAGCGAAGTTGAGCAGCCAAGCAGCAATACTGCTTAGGCGATGTGCAGAGCTATAGAGCGCTTGTGGTGGCACAAGACATGACACTAAGCCGGCTGCTTGCAAGGCACTAGCACAGTCGTGGTAATGTCGCACGCCGCCTCACATGTCACCTTGAGCGCTGGTAATGCTACAGCAACTTTGCATGACCGTGTTGCATGGCAATCGACCGGGCACATATATGCAGAATCCTACAACTCGTTGGCCGTGCCTGTTCAGGGCTGCCGCGGTACATCAGTTCATAGAAAGGCTGTTGAGTTGTTGCTGTACATCAGTGATCAGGGTTAGGTGAGCCACAGCTGCTTTGTATGTCTTCACATTTTGATGCTCGATCTAACAGGTTGCTGCTCTGAGAAACACAATATGATCGGGTGCTACTGACCTGAACCAACTTGGGTGGTGGTTTAGCCTTCTTCTTGAGCCCCGCTTGCAATTCCTCCATCTCGTATTCGAACTGCTCTATCCGCACATTGAGCTTATCCACCATGTCATTGATCCACTCCCGACTCTCCATCTTGGCTTGTTCCCGGGGATCAAGCTTGTCAGCCTGTTTGACAAACAGCAGCAGTATATGTGACGGTGAGAAGTGAGGCTGTGTTGCATTCAACTGTTGCTGTCTATCACCTCAAACAGTAAAACTGCAGCATCATTCTAGATTGGTAAGACGCTGTGAGCAAATGGGTTCCTACAATGGTAATATCCCAGCATGTTTTACAGCAACAATGGTATAAGCCACGCATGCGATGGCCAGAGTGCACACACTGCTATTCAAGCTGCTTTGACCACCCAGGCGACTCCCAGGCTGTGTTGGTTGCACAGGCAACAACTGCCGGTCAAAACTCTACAGCACATGCAGAGTAGCTGCTGATGTAAACATCGTGCCTCTAGCCCTGAATCTCCTGCAACATGCTTCAAGGGAACTGCCCCCCCCCCCCTGCATTCTCTAAACAGCAGCTATCCCTGTTTATGCACCCGCTTATGATGCAACTGCTGATATCCCGTTAAGCTCTGCTGTTGAACGCTGCATTAGTCACAGCGCCGAGCTGCTTAGATGCACAAGAGAGGCAGCACTGCCCTCCCCAGCTGCTGTTGCTGCTGCTGCTGCACCGCAGCTGGTGCTGTCATGTAGAACGACCCACTAGCAACGGCTGCTGTTGCTGTGACTGCCCCAATGCTGACCTGGCACAGTGCTGCTGTGTTACTTTTTGGCAATGTCATGTTGCTGCTGCTGCTGATGTGCTGCAACTATGTTTCATAATCGCGGACTGAAACCACCAGCAGACCTGCGGTCTCTGACTCTCGAAGCTGACCTTGCCTAATGCTCTGATGACATAACGGTACTGTGGGCATTGCTGATGTGCGACAGAAGTATTTGATAGGCAGATAAAACCCACTAGCAGACTTGCAGCTGCTGTTCTATTTGCTGTTCTACACGCTGACCTGGCCCAATGCTGCACTGTTCACACAACAACGCTGTTACTGCTGCTTAATTGCTGCAGCCGTGTCTGGCAATAGATAAAACACGATGTATATAGCTGTCTTGGTGTTGAAGCATGCCGCCTGGCCCAGTCCTGCTTTGTTGCCACAGTGGTACTGCTGCTACAACCCCCTCCAGCCATGTCTGAAAAATAGATGAATACAACGTGTACAGCTGCTGTTGGTGCTGAAGCATGCTGACCTGCCCCAACGCTGCTCGATAACAGTGACGGCACTGTTGGGCTGCTGATGTGCTGCAGAATATCTGACAGGCGTATGGACCCACTAGCAGACTCACTGCTGCTAGAACACTTCATTCATCCCTGACAGACAGATGGATACAATGTCTACAGCTGCTGTTGGTGCTGCAGCATGCTGACCTGGCGTACTGCGGCTGTGTTGCCACATCGGCACTGTGCTGCTAGAACACTTCATCCATCCCTGACAGACAGTTGGACAGAATGTGCTACAACTGCTGTGGGTGCTGCAGCACGCTGACCTGGCGTAATGCGGCTGTATTGCCAAAATGGCGCTGTTACTGCTGCTAGAACGCTTCAGCCTTGTCTAACAGACAGATGGATACGATGTCTACAGCTGCTGTTGGTGCTGCAGCATGCTGACCTGGCCCAGTGCTGCCTTGCTGAATTGCTTCATCTTTGCTTCCTTTTCGCACGTCTTGAAGCGTTCCATTTCCCGCTCGATCGCTTTTCGAGCCTCCAGCAG
>NSMO01003372.1:0-11097 GCA_002588565.1 Coelastrella sp. UTEX B 3026
GGTGTTGTCATTACCAGCGGCGCAGGGGTTCAGCCCACAGCAATGTGTCAACTTGTACAAGTCCCTCTTAGAGTCCGGGAGGGTTAACATTGAGATCTGCTATCTGTTCATGAATAGACTCGTTTCTTTTGTCAACGGGTACAACACTGCGGGGGTGATATTACAGCTGATAGACGTTGTCCTAGACACATTTGCAGACGATGCACATGAAGGCTTGGTGTGTTCATATCTTTGCACAGCTCTGCACACTGCCAGCAGCTGCAGACATCACAAAGCAGCAGCTGGAGCCTCTCCTGCAGCGGACACATGAGTTGCGTGTCGGTGAAGCAGCAAAATCTGTGCTTGACAAGCTGCTAGATGAGATCGAGGCAGAGGTGGCACATTGGTACCCGAGGTCCTGCAGTCATCAGCAAGCCGGGGTGTAGCAATAAAGGGAAATCGCGCAGCAATTGACCCTGCATAGACTGCAACCAACTTGAGCTGCTGAGCTTCAAGGCAGCAGTGGCAGCCTGCTGTTGAACACAGCCTTGCCGTTCGTGCTAGGAAATGCAAGGTTGCCATGCAGTATGTAGTGTTAGTAGCCGATATTATGAGTCAGCTAGATAACCCAATGCAGCCAATGGCCAGGGAGCCGCATCGGTCCTTGTCTGTTGATGTAACGATGGTTGTCTGGGTGCATCTACATCACTCCACTGTTCTGAAGTGCAGTGCATCAAACATGTTGGCATGCCAGAGGTGAGACTGGACTGAGGCTTGCAGCCAAACTGGATGTACAAGGTTCTAGCATCTTGTCAGTGTGATGACATTCGTAAGTGTAGCTCATGCAACATAGAGTGATGGCATCTGTAACACAAGGTGGTTGCTGGCTTACTGCAAGTGATTGTGGTTTGAATGACCATCATTGCACAGGATTTGAGGTGGCAACAGAGCCTGAGCTAGTTTGCCCATTGTTGACATCGCAATGTCATAGTCTATGTGATTGTCTAGGGTGTGTGGGTCAGCATGCTGACGTGGCAGCTGTTGCATACCACAGTGGAGCGGTCTTGATTATCCTTTGTGTGGATGACACCATTTCAGCGGCTTGTTGTTGCGTTGCTGCACATGCATGTATGCATGAGTACATCAGAGCGTTGTTGGGGTGGTCAGTAGTTGTGTAAAAGAGACTGAGCCAATGCAAACATGATGGATGCGCTGGCAAGAGCTGTCGTGCCATGTAGTGTATCAGCTGCCGGTTGAAGAAAAGAAGAATTACCCCTTCCAGCCGCAAGGCCTTTGGGCTGGCGGTTGAGTGAGGTCTACTGCGCAGTACAGGTCCTATGGGTCCAGTGCTGGCTAGCCACTCCAATCATGATAGGATTGTGCTCTCAACTGGTTGCTAACTGGAAAAGTTGATCTTGCTGCTCTGCTAGAAGCCAATCCGGTGGAACTGGATGGCTAGTTTTTGGTTCATTTCTGTACCCCCATGAGCCATTACCTGGCTCCTTACGGGTGTGAACCCTTGAGGTAATTGGTAGTAGCAGTAGTAGTAGAAATGTAACAGCAATTGTTCAGGGCGGCAGATGTTGTGTTTTCCAATGCGCACTGCATGCAGCTGATGGTAAGCTGCGGATGGTCCCTTTCTATCATGCAGCAGTTGACCAGGTTTTGGAAGCCCCCACAGACTTGGCCCGCGGATAACCGTATGCAAACCTATTGTTGATGTTGCTGTCAACAATGCATGGTAGATGATGAGGCACCCTGTCACCGATGCCTGTAGCTGGTATGTGTGCCAAGTATGTCATGCAGCAGCTTCACTATTGCGGCTAGGCTGGTTGAATATGAGCCAGGCTATTAAGCACAGGCACCCCTGCCAGTAGCAGCGAGATTTAGCCCTTAGTCTGACGGCACAACCGTTGTCCATATCTTACTGAGTCCATACCTTGGGTTACCACAATCAGCCTGGCCACTTGGGTCCCGCATTGCACTCACTCACTGGCATAACCATTCAATGCTGCATGGACAAAACAATACGTGCATACTTCAGTTAAAGTTCCCACTCGAGCTGATACCAGAAATGTTGACACTCTGTGGGTTTGAAAACCCTCCTGGGTCAGCGAGCAAGCAAATGACTCGTGCACTTTCCTGGGTGGTTGTACCCCATGCATGGCACGACAACTCTTGCCAGTGCATCGATACTGTTTGCATTGGCTCAGTCTACTTTTACTCATGAGATGTTGATGCCCTTCACAATAATCACAGATACCGGCAGCCTCTGATCCCTGATACCGCTCAGGGCCATGATGACCGACTCAACAGTCCTGTGATAGCACAGAACAAGAGGATAGAATCTACAACAGATAACGTGGGAATCCACAAAACGCAACAGTCCGGCACATGGAAGTCAGCAGCATCACAATCACATTGTCAAGCAATCCTGATGATCAGTGGATTGCAGCCCAGGGCAAGGTGCTAGGGTTCAGATGTGTGCCAGGGTTGAAATCCATAATATCACATACGAGGCAAGGAGGGCCTCAGAGACACTACACAGCCGCCACAAAGGGTGCAGCTAACAAGGAAATCAGTGCCTTGACAGCACAAGCTGTCACATGGCTGATCACAATGCATGCCATGTCATCAAAACACACATGGTAACACATGGTTGGCAACTCATGGTTGCTAAGCGTACTTCAGCTAGCTATACACGTGGTCCTAATAACAATGGCAAGAATCAATAACATCAGCAGGTTCCAATCCTGCCCCTCAAAACAGCCAGCGAATATGCAATACATCTTCAATGCTGTGAAACTCATGACCAAATCACATACAAGAGCAGGCACGTTGAAGCTGGTGCTGCAGCTACAAACAACAAGAATTGCAAGCCATGAATAAGCCGTACTGGCTGCATGCAGTGGACTCTTGCAAAGGAGGTCTACTGCTGCAGAGCGATTGGCACTGTAAAGACACACCAGCAACACCACCCCTTGGATTGTACTGCGGCAACACAGCACCGTCTCCTTGGCAACTTGGGAGCCTGGTCTAGCTGAGCAACATGGACCGCCGGCTTCAAACCGCATTGAGCTTCCAATCACTGCTGGGGCCCTGGGCTGGCTGCTGCTGCTGCGCTGCCCTGTGGCTTCAGGGCGGCCATATCGACCTTGAAGGGTGCATCTCCTTTGGTGCTGATGTTGGGGGATGTGAGGCTCTCACTTTTCTGGCGCATGCCAAGCTGCTGCAGGGCACTAGACATGACCTTGGCCATCTGCATACATACAGTTGACAACAGTGCCTGCTGTGAAAGATCTGCAGCGGCCATACTGCCACAGCGCTGACACGCGATTGGCTGAAGCAGAAACTATATGGCTCACAAATTGATGATAACAATACTTGTGAACTGACAGAACATAGACTACACATAAGAAAAGGCCAAAACAGACCCTAGATCAAACACATCATTCCGCTTCATTGAACATAAGTAAAATGATCAAAACAGTATCTAGTATCGCACCTCGTCATCATACAGCATGCTTGCTGATGTCTGCAAATCCCCCAGGCCAGCTAAGTATGGCAGCACTGCTTCATCATACATATCCTCCTCCTCGTTTGATTCTGTACTGCTGTCCTCATCGCTGTGCAGCATGCCAGGCTGTCTCCTCTCACGAGCAACTTTGGGTGCGGGGGTGTTGGGATACAGACCAGCAATCTTTCTCTGCATTTTGGCACCCCTTGGGCCAGCGATGCGCCTAGCAGAAGCATCCAGGGACAACACCTGCAGTAAGTGATCAATGCACAGGGATGATCTTAGCCCAAGGTGTCTGCAGTGTGCCAGGCTGTCTTTGTTGCGAGCACTTTAAGTGCTGGTGTCTTGTAGTAAAGTACAGTCCAGCAATCTTTCTCTGCGGTTTGGTATCTCGTGGGACAGCAGTAAGACAGCACACGACAAAAACTGAGCATACTTGAGGAAAGAAGAGCAGAGCTTGCCAAAGCCTGTCTGGCATAAGTAATCAACAACCTCACGACCTAAGCCCATGCAGCAGATTATGTCCGGCAATATTCCTCTTACCTTCACGCACAGATCATTGTGTATCTGCTGCAGCACCACCACATGCCCCTTAGGTGCCACAAGACCTGCTGCTGCTGCCTGAATGATTGCTGCCTCCAACACGGCATCTCCATTGGGACCAGGAGTGGCCAACATTGGCAACAAGCCTCGGGTCAACTGACAAGAACGAGCAATGGATCTGCAGGGCATATGGACGTAAGACGCGGGCGTCACTCTACAAACTCGCTGCAGCTTGCACCAGTGCGGTTGTGCAGCTGGGACAGACACCAGTGATGTGGCATGAAGGAGGTAGCTGCTGCATGCAGGCACATGCTGTAGGCAGCAACATGCAGGCGGACCATCCCATGCAGTGAACACTTGGCTGTTTTGTCCAGTTGCAGAAGCAACCGCAAGCAGGACATGTGAAGGGTATTGGAAAAATGCTTCACGGACAACTACTTACACTCCCTCCAATCTCCACTTAACTCCATCATTGATAAGCCTTGGCACCACGAGTGTGAGGATGGGCATGGGAGGACGATACTTGGCTACAAGCTGGGCGGTGCGACCTGCAGGTGGGATCAGAGTGCTGCGTGTCAGAGTTGTATAAAAGCAATGGCTTCAGCAATACAGCTAAGAACATGCCAGACCTGGCTGTATACCAGCAGTATCGCCACAGACTGCAGGCAGAAAGCACAATGACAAACACCAAAGATGGATTTTCTACTTTGTTGTTGCTTTCCTGCCTGTTGTTATTGACAGCTGATGCAACAATAGCCAGCATAACCCTCGGGCTGAGCATTCATATCGACCTGTGATACCTCCTATCCCTTAACTGATGCAGACCATCAGGCAGCAAACAGTACCAGCTCAGCTGCCGTACCTGTTGCTGTGTACACCACGATGAGGTCTGCTTGAACCTTCCCTGCTACCCGCACAGCTGTGCTGGACAAACTCTCAAGGACACTCAGGAATGGCAACCGCTCCTTCATGCTGCCGTCTCTCCCGCCACCTGTTGGACACCACAGCAGTTTGAAACTCTCATCGCATAAGCTGATGATGCAAGGAAAGCTTACAGATGAGTCATCCTACAGCAATGGTGCTCTGGCAGCTGTGTCGCAGCGTCAGGCAGCAAGTCATGATGCAGCTGTGCCTGGTACACATGATCCGGCCTTGATCCAACAGCTGTGAAAGCCAGGCCTCTTCCTGTCTCAATGCTGGCAGTTCAGACGAGCTTCTGCTCACTACTGTATGGCTCAGATATACCTTGGAGCTGCAGAGCATAGCGTACAACTGGAACACACCAGAAACCTTTCTCCTTCTGAAATGGGGCGGCCGCGGGATGGCACTACTGCTATGCAAGTTGGGTAGCTACACATTGAAACAACATATCCCTGCTCACCTCCGCTGCCCTTGCCCCATGCTGATAGCCCCGTGCCTACGCTGCGTGAGCCAGCACCTCCAAAAGCCGTGAAGGTATGCACTTCCTGGTACGCCGCTTGTAGGCTGGCCAAGCTGCTGCTGTGCATCATACCCTGCAGGTCACAACATAAGCAGCCAGTGAATGAACAAGGTGACTGTAGGGGGCACTGTCTGAACAGCAGCGCATCAGATCCGTCACCACTTGTGGTGGTTCAGCTGGCTATCCAGACATCACATGGTCAACAAGCCAGCTTCCCTGCCACATCTGATTGACTGATGCTTGTCATCAGCACCATAGAAGAAGCTGACAGCGTTCATCAGCCACGGCATACTTGAAAGGAAAAGGGCTACATTGTAGATGCGCATAGTACTGTTTTCAGCCAGTACAGTTTTGAGCTTTGTTTGCAGGATGCAGGACGTCACGACAAAAGACAGCAAGCTGCACATAAATAATACGTTGGAGGTGCTGGGCTCCTTACCCGCAGGTTGGTGAAGCTGCTTGCACCTTTGTGACCTGCCCCGCCCAGAGCTGCCAGGTCATACGATGATGTGGATGGAGAAGCATTGTCACTACCACTGCAGTCACAACAATCAGCGGGCACAAGATGTTTGGTCTGACACTACATTGGATTTCTTGCAACATGATTGGGTCTGCAGCTGCTGCAACACGTAACAGGCATGGTTTGCAACCGCCATGTGACCCAACACGGCCGCCACTCCCTCTTGACTGCAAAAATGATATGGTCCACCACGCTGCTGTGACGACATGCTGATGTCAGCACTTACGGGAAGTCATCAGAGTCCATCTCCTGCGCCGGGGCAAATGACACATGTGCCTTGCCAGTAGCAGGAGGCTCGCCAACCTCTCTTGCTGCTGCCTGCACCACCGCCTCCATCTCTTGTGCTGCTGTCATGAGGTAATCATAGTGAGAAGAGTGATCAAACACCTCCTCAGCACACCTGCATGCGAGTATTTTTAGCATGTGCAATGTTGCAGCCTATACACTGTGGAGGCAGGAAGAAGCGAGTTAGCTACCCTGGTGCAACACCTAAAGGACCTGTTACCTCGGTTACCTCGGTGAAGCAAGACACAGCGCTCAGAACCCGAAATCACAGCAGTAGGTGGTGTAATGCCATGTCTAAACCTGTATAAGCACCACCCAGATATCAGTATTAGAGGATAGGCCTCCTGGCACCATATGACGCACCTGCAGATCTGTGCTACAGTACTGACAGCTTCAACAGGGTAGGAGCCTCTCAGTGTCTCAGCGCCCAGCAGAATGCCATCAACACCATCAAGAACGGCATTGGCAATGTCTGCAGCAAACACAGACCAGGGAGCATATGCGGCTACTGCAATCCTTCTACTCTGTGCACATGCCAGAGACAGGGATCCAGAGCAGCTACGGTGCGAGCACTGGGCCCTCCAAACCAGGCAGCCAACTAGCTGCCTGGAACCTACGTGCGCAACACCAGAGTGCACCAGAGCATGCTGCTACACACATACATCCCGGTACAGCTATGCGCAATACATCCATGCGCAAGCATTGAGCGCAAGCAGTTGCTCCTCCTGCTCAGCACTCGCTGTACTCGTGGCAAGACCAGCACAAACCACACCTGTTGCCTCTGCTCGTGTTGGCCTGGGGCTTGTGACCATGCTGTCCATGACACGTGTGATGAGCACTGGCTTCCCCATCAGGTTGCAGTTGCTGACCAGCTGCTTCTGAACCAGGGCCATCTTCTCTGGGGCAACATCTAGACCTATGTGACCCCTGCAGGGAGGCAGTAGAGACGCACATAAACGGGGTCCAACTCAATATAGTACCCAACGTGGAAACGCAATGAGGCTTCACTGCAGAGAGGCTTCGGTACATAAAATTATACTGTAACCAGCATCAACACTGTAACCAGCACCAACTGGCCTGAAGCAGCATCACGACCTTTGAAGACAGGCACAGATGGCCAAATGGCCCTGCACATGCAGGCACAGCCGCAATGCTGAACTGCAGAGGGCCCTGGCAGTACACACATGCTTCTGTGCCAGGCTCATCTTGCGTGTGGCAACATCATGACCGGTGCAAACCTTGCCTTGGTAGATGTGCCTATAAGCCTGTGCTAATCTGCAGGAACTGGCGCCATCGATACATACAGTCTCTCACGCACCAAAACGAGAGCGTATTGACGTGGCAGTGACGAAGTAAGCACATCCTGTTGCTTTGAACATTGAAGGAGGCTGCAGTAAGATGGCCAAGCTGTCAACCACACGCCTACCTGCTAACAATAACGCCATCTGCTGACACCAGTATCCCCCTGAAGTTGAGCAGTGCCTGGCGTGTCTCAATCTTAGCCAAGATCTTGGTGTTTGTCATGCCCAGGGAGTCCAGGAACACACGAGCCTCATGTATATCCTCACTGCAGTTACACGGACAAGAGCAAACGTTGAAGCAGGTACACCTTGACACAAGCTGGTTTGTGCAGCGAAAGAGGGGAAGCACTACCAATGGTTCAGGATTTTATCATATTTACCATCGACCAGCCAGTTGAGGTCATGTTGCACAGTGCTGCCTTGTACGCAGCACAAACCTGCTTGGCCAGCTACAGCTGACAATCTACAGCCACCAGTACGCGAGCACAGTGAACAGATGTCTGTCCAGCAAGGGTATTGCCAAAAGAAGAGAAATTACCCATGGAACAGCAGAGGAGTATGCTTGCAGCAAGCCCCACCTACCGTGTGCGTGTGTAAGCCAGGTTGACAAAGTCCACCTCAAACTGAGCTGCGATGAGTGCAATGGTCTGCTTGTCGTAGTCGCTGAGCAGTGGCAGGTTGTTCTGCAGGTTTGACAGGCTGTCTGCAGAGCGCTCCATGTGATACACCTATGTATATACAGGAGACATGCTATGTCAGCAGCAAATAGGCCAAACAGAAAGTTGTGTCAGCCAGTTGGAGATACCCCGCATCCGCATATTGGGTCTGGAGTGCATTCGAGCGGGCCGCTGTTGGGAGCACTGCAAACAAGGCAACACCTTTGCCGTATGTGCATTGAAACTGCACAGCCAGGCGGCCAGGTTGACACAGCAAATCAGCTGGCACTGAAGTGGGAACGTATAACAGCATCAGTGGGCAAGGCCATATGCCTGCACAGACCGCTACCTAACAAAAGCTGCTTCATGCAGCTCTAGGATGCAAGCGGCCAACCGTTTTGATTTAGGAGCTACCCACCGTCATGAGTCCATCCATGACAGCACCATTTTGTGCCTGGCAGATGATATCCTGGTCCCTTATCTCCTGCACTTCAAGGTATAAAGAAGCCTGGTCTGAACCAGTCACCAGATACCTGTTGCAGGAACATGCCAGGTCACAAATGAGCAAACTATCACCAGTAAGGCATCCGCATCTGTGCTTATACATGTAGCCGGGCTTGCCATTCCTTGGCTTTGGCATCAAAATAGCTTGCTTTGGCAATCGCTGTGATGGCTGTCGAAAGGCCGATCGGCGGTGTTAACACTGCTACAGCATAAGCTTGCACCATTGACAACAGCAGACAATGCTATGTGGACATTGTCGGCAGTTCATACCAACACCTGACCAGAAACCATTACCTGCCAATGTAGATAGTATCACCCACTTCCACCATGCTGTGAAAGTGCGGGTATGTCAGTGGCCACACATCAGCAGTAGAAAACGCATCCTCCCTGGTAGTCAAAGTGATGACCTGGCCTGCAGATATCTGCATGGGGTCTGGGTGGGAGGGCCAGCCATCTTCGCCAATAGCGCAAGGCCGCCTGACCATCATCTCGCGGCCCAGGGTGTCCAGCATGATTGCACAAAGCTTCTTAGTGCGTTTCATGGCAGTCTGCAGTAGGCAGCAACAGAGTGGCGAGGTGATGTGACTTGTCCTGCAGACAATACCTTGCATTGCCAGCTGCTGCTTTTGCTGCTGTGCCAAGTACCATCTCACGATGATAGCTCCAAGCAAGTTAATGATGTACTATGGCTCGGATTGGTGCAGACCAGGTGCAGCTGCATATTGCATGTTCTGTGCCATTGCCAAGTGCTGTTGAAGGGCACGAATTCACTACTGCTGTTGCCACCGGTACTTCTGTGTCCAGAAGCTCGACTGACTTGCAGCTCCCCAGTTTGTGCAGAGCTACCAACATGCAGCTGACGTAGCTGTTCATAGATGCTACCCGTGCTACTGTTCTGGCTGACCACCAACTGCTGTGCAGAACTGCTGTGCAGAACTGCTGCTGTCAACACTCACGCTGAGAGCCTCCAGTGTCTTGATATGGAACTCTGGCCCACCCCATGTGAGGTCTATACGTGCAGCAACCATACCAGCCCTCAGCATAGCCTCTAACACAGGTACTGTGTGACTGCTGGGGCCCAACGAGCACACCAGCTTTGTTCCTGCAAGTATGGTTTGCAATACAGCAGGTTATCAGGCACCGCTGCTTTTGTGTTTCACAAAATGCGTGACAGTATAATCTGCATGCGGATGTGGTGGCGGTTGATAGCTGTGCGATGTAACTCAGGGAAGTAATGGCGTCCTGGCCAACTGACACAGCAGTTTTAGGAAAAGCTACTGCTGCAAGCATCAGCGAGACCTGCATCAGTACTCTGTGCATGTCGCCTTCTGTGTGTCAGTGCAGGGCTAAGGAGCCCAACAAGCTACTGACGGCCGTTACGTGTTTGATCTGAACGTGGGACAGCAGCTTGCTGCTGTACAGCTGCTGCTGACAATACAGGTTGAAGACTGCAGCAACTGCTGTGCTGGTATTACCAGTCGAGCTACCAGTGTTTCTGCATCAGTTACTCAAAGCATTTGTTCACCTGTGAAGGCGCCATCACGAGAGTCTGCTGGCTGTATCACGCTCTTGAGGTCCAAGGACCGTAGGAAGTGCTGCTTGCTCTTGCCCACCATGATCCTAGGGCCTGCAAACGTACAGGGCTGACCGGCCGCCTTTATAACGGCTGTCTTACTTCTTGTTGAGGTGAAGCTGCATTCAAAGGTGCGAAAGGGTGTCCAGGAACTCTTATACTTGGGGATAATACGACGGACAGCAGCAACAGCGAAACATAGCAGCTGACACGGAAGCAATGACACGATAGAACAAAGCGTAATCTTCTATACGCAATCAAGCCTGTGAAGCCAGATAGTGCCATCGTTGGTGTCATGAGCACCGGAACGCACGCAACGGGGACTGCTGACCCTCGGTGGCCCAGTGTGCAGCTTCTATCGTTCAAAGCACGCGCTGGAGGAGTAGACTATTTAGAGTAGATTGTTTCCCATGAATGCTGAAAGGCTGCAAGCCTCGCTTCATCGCACAAAGCGGGTAAACGCATCAGAGCAAGCCCTCTTACGTACGTCGCAGTGAGTTGTGCAGCGCCAGAGGATGGTATCAGAGAATCTTGTAGCGTGGAAGCTATCTTCGACCTGTGGCCACCTAAGCGATCAATACTGATGATCGACGTTCGCTACGTGTTCGTTGCTGCCCTTGCAGAACCACTTGTCGCTAAGCCGTGAACCAGCGTGACTCTAGAATCTTGTCCAATATCCAGCGAGTGGATTTCCGCTTCTGATGTCATGTCTGCTGCAACAACCCTTGATCTTCCAGCTGTACTGGACACAGGGCATGTACTGCCTGGCCCGCACTGC
>NSMO01003376.1:7130-20521 GCA_002588565.1 Coelastrella sp. UTEX B 3026
TGCTGATGTGTGGCCACTGACATACCCGCACTTTCACAGCATGGTGGAAGTGGGTGATACTATCTACATTGGCAGGTTGGTTTCTGGTCGTGTGTTGGTATGAACTGCCGACAATGTCCACATAGCATTGCTGCTGTTGTCGATGGTGCAAGCTTATGCTGTAGCAGTGTTAACACCGCGGATCGGCCTTTCGACAGCCATCACAGCGATTGCCAAAGCAAGCTGTTTTGATGCCAAAGCCAAGAATTGGCAAGCCCCGCTACATGTATAAGCACAGATGCGGATGCTTTACTGCTGATAGTTTGCTCATTTGTGACCTGGCATGTTCCTGCAACAGGTATCTGGTGACTGGTTCAGACCAGGCGTCTTTATACCTTGAAGTGCAGGAGATAAGGGACCAGGATATCATCTGCCAGGCACAAAATGGTGCTGTCATGGATGGACTCATGACGGTGGGTAGCTCCCGAATCAAACTGGTTGGCCGCTTGCATCCTACTGCGGCATGAGGGAGCTTTCGTTAGGTGGTGTCAGTGCAGGCTATAGCCTTGCCCACTGCTGCTGTTGTGCAAGCCTACTTCAGTGCCAGCTTAGTTGCTGTATCAACTTGGCCGCCTACCTGTGCAGGTTATAATGCGCATGCGGCAAAGCTGTTGCCGTGTTTGCAGTGATCTCAATAGCAGCCCGCTCCAATGCACTCCAGACCCAATATGCGGACGCCAAGTGCTTCCAACTGGTTTGACACTACTTTCTGTTTGGCCTACTTGCTGCTGACATATATGCCTTCTGTACCAACACAGGTGTATCACATGGAGCGCTCTGCAGACAGCCTGTCGAACTTGCAGAACAACCTGCCCCTGCTCAGCGACTATGACAAGCAGACCATTGCACTCATCGCAGCTCAGTTTGAGGTGGACTTCGTCAACCTGGCTTACACACGCACGCGGTAAGTGGGGCTTGCCGCAAGCATACTCTTCAGAAGAGTACTCTGCAGAATCTGCTGGCCCATGGGTATTTACTCTTCTCCTGGCATTGCCCTTGCTGGACAAACATTTATTCACTGTGCTTCGCCTACTGGTGGCTAGAGATTGTCAGCTGTAGCTGGCCAACCAGGTTTGTGCTGCGTACAGGGCAGCACTGTGCAAGAGTACCCCAACTGGCTGCTCGACGACATGCACGTGTTAATAAAATCACAGTGCTTCCCGTCTTTTGCCGTTCTGGCTTGTGGCATGGTGCAACTGCTCCGCCCCCTGTGCTTTCGTCTGTGTTCCTGCAGTGAGGATATACATGAGGCTCGTATGTTCCTGGACTCCCTGGGCATGGCAAACACCAAGATACTCGCCAAGATTGAGACACGCCAGGCGCTGCTTAACTTCAGGGGGATACTGGTTTCAGCAGATGGCGTTATTGTTAGCAGGTAGGCATGTGGTTGACACCTTGGCCATCTTACTGCAGCCTCCTTCAATGCTCAAACCCAGCAACACCACGTGCTCACTTTGTCACTGCTACGTCAATACGCTCTCGTCATGGTGTGTGAGAGAGTGTATGTATTGGTGGCGCCAGTTCCTGCAGTTTAGCACCGGCTTGCATCTTCCCAGGCAGGGTTTGCCCCGGTCTTGATGTTGCCACACGCAAGATGAGCCTGGCACAGAAGCATCTGTGTACTGCCAGGCACCTCTGCAGTCCAGCAATGCGGCTGTTCCTGCAAGTGTAAGGCCTGTTGGCCATCTGTGCCTGTCTTCACTGATCTTGATGGTGTTTCAGGCCAATTGGTGCTGGTTGAACAGCATTTGATTATGTATTCAAGCCTTCCTGCAGTGTAGCTTCATTGCCTTTCCAAATGCATATCATGTTGAGTTGTACCGCGGTTGTGCTTCCGTACTGCCTACCTGCAGGGGTCACATAGGTCTAGATGTTGCCCCAGAGAAGATGGCCCTGGTTCAGAAGCAGCTGGTCAGCAACTGCAACCTGATGGGGAAGCCAGTGCTCATCACACGTGTTATGGACAGCATGGTCACAAGCCCCAGGCCAACGCGAGCAGAAGCAACAGGTATGGTTTGTGCTGGTAATGCCATGGGTACAGCGACTGTTGAAAAGGACGAGCAACTGCTTGCACTTGTATGCTTGCGCGACTGAGCACACGTGGATGTATTGCGTATAGCAGTACCAGGATGTATCTGTGTAGCATTGCGCTCTAGTGCACTCTGATGTTGCGCTTGTAGGTTTCAGGCAGCTAGTGTGTTGTTGCTTCTATGGTCCCGAGGCGCCATTGCTTGCTCCATAGCTACTCTGGGTCTGTGGCATGTGCACAGAGCAGTAGGATGGCAGTAGCCTTACATGCTTTCTGGTCTGTGTGTGCTGCAGACATTGCCAATGCCGTACTTGATGGTGTTGATGGCATTCTGCTGGGCGCTGAGACGCTAAGAGGCTCTTACCCTGTCGAAGCTGTCAGTACTGTAGCACAAATCTGCAGGTACGTCGTATGGTGCAAGGAGGCCTATCCTCTAAATTTGATATCTGGGTGGTGCTTATACAGGTTTAGACAAGGCAGTCGACCACCTACTGCTGTGATTTCGGGTTCTAGGCGCTGTACCTTGCTGCACCCAGGTAACCAAGTTCTTCAGGTTGCTGGTCCACGGTAGTTAACTCGCCTCTGTTGCACAGTGTATAGGCTACAATGTTGCACGCCGTGAAACAAATGGCATGCATGCAGGTGTGCTGAGGAGGTGTTCGATCATTCATCTCACTATGATTACCTGATGACAGCAGCACAAGAGATGGAAGCGGTGGTACAGGCAGCAGCAAGAGAGGTTGGCGAGCCTGCTGCTACTGGCAAGGCACATGTGTCATTCGCCCCGGCGCAGGAGATGGACTCTGACGACTTCCCGTAAGTGCTGACATCAGCATGTCGTCACAGCAGCGTGGTGGACCATGTCATTGGTGCAGTCAAGAGGGAGTGGCGGCCGTGTTGGATCACATGGCGGTTGCAAACCATGTCTGTTACGTGTTGCAGCAGCTGCAGGCCCAATCATGTTGCAAGAAGTCCGATGTAGTGCCAAAAGTTACCAAACATCTTGTGCCCGCTGATTGTTGTGACTGCAGTGGTAGTGACAATGCTTCTCCATCCACATCATCGTATGACCTGGCAGCTCTGGGCGGGGCAGGTCAAAAAGGTGCAAGCAGCTTCACCAACCTGCGGGTAAGGAGCCCAGCACTTCCAACGTATCACTTGTGTGCAGCTTGCTGTCTTCTGTCGTGACGTCCTGCCTTTTGCAAACAAAGCTCAAAACTCTACTGGCCGAAAACAGTACCATGCGCATCTACAATGTAGCCCTTTTCCTTTCAAATATGTCGTGGCTGATGAACGCTATCAGCTTCTATTTCTATGGTGCTGATGGCGAGCATCAGTCAATCAGATGTGGCAGGGAAGCTGGCTTGTTGACCATGTGATTTCTGGATAGCCAGCTGAACCACCACAAGTGATGGTGGGTCTGATGTGCTGCTGTTCAGACAGTGCCCCCTACAGTCACCTTGTTCATTCACTGGCTGCTTATGTTGTGACCTGCAGGGTATGATGCACAGCAGCAGCTTGGCCAGCCTACAAGCGGCGTACCAGGAAGTGCATACCTTTACGGCTTTTGGAGGTGCTGGCTCACGCAGCGTAGGCACGGGGCTATCAGCATGGGGCAAGGGCAGCGGAGGTGAGCAGGGATATGTTGTTTCAATGTGTAGCTATCCAACTTGCACACCAGTAGTGCCATCCCGCCCCCGCCCCATTTCAGAATGAGAAAGGTTTCCTGGTGTGTTCCGGTTTGTATGCTATGCTCTGCAGCTCCAAGATATATTTGAGCCATACAGTAGTGAGCAGAAGCTCGTCTGAACTGCCAGCATTGAGACAGGAAGAGGCCTGGCTGTCACAGCTGTTGGATCAAGGCCGGATCATATGTACCAGGCACAGCTACATCATGACTTGCTGCCTGGCGCTGCGACACAGCTGCCAGAGCACCTTTGCTGTAAAATGACGCATCTGTAAGCTTTCCTTGCATGATCAGCTTATGCGATGAGAGTTTCAACTGCTGTGGTGTCCAACAGGTGGCGGGAAAGACGGCAGCATGAAGGAGCGGTTGCCATTCCTGAGTGTCCTTGAGAGTTTGTCCAGCACAGCTGTGCGGGTAGCAGGGAAGGTCCAGGCAGATCTCATCGTGGTGTACACAGCAACAGGTACGGCAGCTGAGCTGGTACTGTTTGCTGCCTGATGGTCTGCAGGGATAGGAGGTGTCACAGGTCACGATGAATGCTTAGCCCGAGTTGATGCTGGCTGTTGTTGCATCAGCTGTCAATTACAACAGGCGGGAAAGCAGCAACAAAGTAGAAAATGCATCTTTGGTGTTTGACAATGTGCTTTCTGCCTGCAGTTTGTGGCAATGCTGCTGGCAGCCAGGTCTGGCATGTTCTTAGCTGTATTGCTGAACCCAATGCTTTTATACAACTGTAACACGCAGCACTCTGATGCTACCTGCAGGTCGCACCGCCCAGCTTGTAGCCAAGTATCGTCCTCCCATGCCCATCCTCACACTTGTGGTGCCGAGACTCATCAATGATGGAGTTAAGTGGAGATTGGAGGGAGTGTAAGTAGTTGTCCCTGAAGCATTCCCAATACCCTTCACATGTCCTGCTTGCTGTTGGCTTCTGCACACTGGACAAAACAGCCATGTGTTCACTGCATGGGATGGTCCGCCTGCCAGGCGTGATGTCGCGGCCTACAGCATGTGCCTACATGCAGCAGCTACCTTCTTCATGGCACATCACTCGAGTCTGTCGCAACAGCACGACCCTACTAGTGTAAGCTGCAGCGAGTGTGTGGAGTGATGCCCGCGTCTTACGTGCAATGCTCTGCAGATCCATTGCTCGTTCTTGTCAGCTGACACGTGGCTTATTGCCAATGTTGGCCACTCCTGGTCCCAATGGAGATGCCGTGTTGGAGGCAGCAATCATACAGGCAGCTGCAGCGGGACTCGTGGCACCTAAGGGGCATGTGGTGGTGCTGCAGCAGATACACAATGATCTGTGCGTGAAGGTAAGAGGAATATTGCCGGACATAATCTGCTGCATGGGCTTAAGTGTTGAGGTTGTTGATTACTTATGCCAGACAGGCATTTTTGGCAAGCTCTGCTCTTCTTTCCTCAAGTATGCTCCAGTTTTTGTCGTGTGCTGTCTTACTGCTGTTCCACGAGATACCAAACCGCAGGAAAAGATTGCTGGACTGTACTTTACTACAAGACACCAGCACTTAGGGTTGCTCGCAACAAAGACAGCCTGGCATACTGCAGACACACTTGGCTAAGATCGCCCCTGTGCATTTGATCACATGTTGCAGGTGCTGTCCCTGGACGCTTCTGCTAGGCGCATTGCCGGCCCAAGGGGCGCCAAAATGCAGAGAAAGATTGCTGGACTGTATCCCAACACCCCAGCACCAAAAGTTGCTCGTGAGAGGAGACAGCCTGGCATGCTGCACAGCGATGAGGACAGCAGTACAGAATCAAATGAGGAAGATGAAATGTATGACGAAACAGTGCTGCCATACTTAGCTGGGCTGGGGGATTTGCAGACATCAGCAAGCATGCTGTATGATGACGAGGTGCGATACTATATGATTTTGTTTTGATCGTTTTACTTATGTTCAATGAAGCGGAATGAAGTGTGTGATCTAGGGTCTGTTTTGGCCTTTTCTGATGTGTAGTCTATGTTCTGTCAGTTCACAAGTATTGTTATCATCAATTTGTGAGCCCTATAGTTTCTGCTTCAGCCAATCGCGTGTCAGCGCTGTGGCAGTATGGCGGCTACAGATCTTTCACAGCAGGCACTGTTGTCAACTGTGTGTATGCAGATGGCCAAGGTCATGTCTAGTGCCCTGCAGCAGCTTGGCATGCGCCAGAAAAGTGAGAGCCTCACATCCCCCAACATCAGCACCAAAGGAGATGCACCCTTCAAGGTCGATATGGCTGCCCTGAAGCCACAGGGCAGCGCAGCAGCAGCAGCCAGCCCAGGGCCCCAGCAGTGATTGGAAGCTCAATGCGGTTTGAAGCCGGCGGTCCATGGTTGCTCAGCTAGACCAGGCTCCCAAGTTGCCAAGGAGAGGGTGCTGTGTTGCCGCAGTACAATCCAAGGGGTGGTGTTGCTGGTGTGTCTATACAGTGCCAATCGCTCTGCAGCAGTAGACCTCCTTTGCAAGAGTCCACTGCATGCAGCCAGTATGGCTTGTTCATGGCTTACAGTTCTTGTTGTTTGTAGCTGCAGCGCCGGCTTTCACCTGGTCTCGTATGTGATTCTGGTCATGTATTTCACAGCATTGAAGATGTATGCATTGCAAACTTGCTGGTTTGTTTATAGGAGCAGGATTGAACCTGCTGATGTTATTGATTCCTGCCATTGTCTTTTGGTCCATTTGTGTAGTTAGCTGGAGTATGCTTAGCAACCATGAGTTGCCAACCATGTGTCGCCATGTGTGTTGATGACATGTCATGCATTGTGATTACTGATGTGACAGCTTGTGCTGTCAAGGCACTGATTTCCTTGTTAGCTGCACCATTTGTGGCGGCTGTGTAGCGTCTGTGAGGCCCTCCTTGCCTCGTATGTGATATGCTTGAATTTCAACCCTGGCAAATTTCGGGGGCGCAATCCACTGATCATCATGATCGCTTATGATTGTGATGCTGCAGACCCCCGTGTGCCGGAATGTTGCTGTTCGTATATGTTCAGGTATCTGTTGTAGATCGTTTTCTCTTGTTTTGTGCTATCACAGGACTGTTGAGTCGGTTATCATGGCGTCGAGCGGTATCAGGGATCAGAGGCTGCCGGTATCTGTGATTATTGTGAAGGGCATCAACATCCCATGAGTAAACGAGACTAAGCCAGTTGCAAACAGTATAGATGCACTGGCAAAAGCTGTCGTGCCATGCATGGTGTACGCCACCCAAGAAGGTGCAGGAGTCGTCCGCTGACTTGCTGACTAGTGCCGGAAGGTTTTCATACCCACAAGGTATTGGTCTTGGTATTAGCTCGGGTTGGGAACTGTTTTGAATCATACACGTTGTTTTTTGGTCCATGCAGCATTGTTCAATTCAACTTGAATACGATTTGAAATCGTATGGCAGTGACTGAGTGCAATGCGGGACCTAAGTGGCCAGGCTGATTGTGGTAGCCCAGAGTATGGACTCAATAAGATATGGACAACGGTTGTGCCGTCAGACTACAAGCTACATCTCGCTGCTATTGGCAGGCCCCGGGGGTGTCTGTGCTTGATAGCCTGGCTTATATTCAACCAGCCTAGCCGCAATAGTGCCTTGATGGTACTGAAGCTGCTGCATGACATACGGTACTTGAAATACATACTAGCTACATGCATCAGTGACAGGGTGCCTCATCACCAACCATGCATTGTTGACAGCCGCTGATGTGACATCCTAACAGGGTTGCATACGGTTGTCCGCGGCCCAAGTCTGTGGGCGCTTCCAAAACCTGGTCAACTGCTGCATGATAGAAAGGAAACCATCCGCAGCTTACCATCGTGATAAGCTGCAGTGCAGCTTCTCACTGCATAACACATCTGCCAGCCTGAACGATAATTGCTGTTGAATTTGAGTTATAAATATATAAGCTGCCCACCAGCCATAGTGCTATGGCCATCAGCCCCGCGCCCCGATTCAGAGGCGGGAACAACAGCACCCAAAGCAGTGATTCCATCACTGCCATACTTGCATCGAAGGCGCAAACCCCAAGCATCCATAAAATACCGAATGATGTAAGGGAGCACACATCTCAACTGCTCAGCTGAACCCCAATAATCATCCGAGACAAACCGATAAACACGCTTTTGACTAGTTGATTATAGCATGGCATGCACTCAATTTACATTCAGGAACACATCGAATACCATTACACATGGTTGACCTCAGGCTCTGCGACCCAGGGCAATCAAACAAGAAATGTGCAAGTGTCTCATCCGCAAAGGAGCCTCCTATGATACAGGAAACACACTACCGAACCAACGAATGATGTACTCAGGCATACACGCATGTGCATATGTGCAGCAGCGCAACATCAGGCCGCGTAAAATGGTGTCATCCACACAGAGAATTATCAAGGTCGCTCCTCTGTGGTATGCAAAAGCTGCCAGGTCAGCATGCTGACCCACACACCCTAGACATGCACCTAGACTATGACATAGCCATGTCAACAATGTGCAAACTAGCTCAGGTTCTGTTGCCACCTTCCATTCTGTAAAGTTTAGCTCATGCAATGAGTGAGCAATGCTGATCAAACAGACCACAATCACTTGCAGCCAGCCAGCAAGATCATCATGCTGATAAGGTGCTCCTCAACATTCAGCTCGGCTACAAGCCTCAGTCCAAGCTCATATTTGGCATGTCGGCATGTTTGATGCACTGTATCTGAGAACAGTGGAGCGAGGTCTGATGCACCTAGATACCCATCATTACATCAACAGACAAGGACCTATGCGGTTTGCTGGCCATTGGCTGCATTGGGCAGTTCACCTGACTCATAATATTGGCTGATAACACTACATACTGCATGGCAACCTTGCACTTCCTAGCACGAACGGCAAGGCTGTTTCCAACAGCAGGCTGCCACTGCTGCCTTGAAGTTCAGCAGCTCACGTTGGTTACAGGGTCCATTGCTGCGCGCAATTTTCTTTATTGCTACACCCTGGCTTGCTGATGACTGCAGGACCTCGGGTACTACTGAGCCACCTCTGCCTCAATCTCATCTAGCAGCTTGTCAAGCACAGATCTTGCTGCTTCACCGACAGGCAACTCATGTGTCCGCTGCAGGAGAGGCTCCAGCTGCTGCTTTGTGATGTCTGCAGCTGCTGGCAGTGTGCAGAGCTGAGCAAGATATGAACACACCAAGCCTTCATGTGCATTGTCTGCAAATGTGTCTAGGACAACGTCTATCAGCTGTAATATCACCCCCACAGTGTTGTACCCGTTGACAAAAGAAACGAGTCTATTCATGAACAGATAGCAGATCTCAATGTTAACCCTCGCGGACTCTAAGAGGGACTTGTACAAGTTGACACATTGCTGTGGGCTGAACCCCTGCGCCGCTGGTAATGACAACACCTCATCAAACACTGATGCCATGTTGAGGAATGACTGTGTGCTTTCAGCTAGTGCGGTCACCGTTGCTCCACACAGCTGCAAAAGCTCCATGGCTTGATCTGTACTCAGCTGCTTTGCACCATCCAAGGCCGACAGCTGCCGGAACTGATCAATGTCTAGGTCGTTGCGGATACCTGTCTTCAACATCATGCTGAGCTGCGAAGCTGGTACATCAGCAGCTGCTCTGAGGCTGCACAAATTCTCAAAAGCGTTCTGCTTCATGTGGCTCCGCGTGTTGCATTCCCTAGTGCTGAAGATGTCTACAGCTGTCTGCACGACGCTGGTTACTGCTTCTGTTGACAGGTCAACTGAGACTGGCAAGCTGCATAACTCGCTGATATTACTGCATGCTGTCGCGTCTGCGACAGGGTTCCATGTTCCTACAGAGTTAAGCGCTAAGTACAAATGGTCCAGCAGTATGTCTGCGCTGCTGTTAAGGTACTCGAGATCAAGAAGCTCCTGCAGGAGAATCAAAGCAGTGACGTCAGGAGGACGGGCTGCAATCCCACTGGATGCTGTTGAGAGCGGCGAGAGGTGAGTGGACTGCGTCGCATGCAGTGAACTAGAGCTAAAAGTCAACAAGTGCATAGCTGATTGCTCTTGCCCTCGCAATCACATGCCATTGCATTGTGGCAGATTAGCAGAGCATTCCCATGGTCAGCATTCCAAACAGTTGCCTGCACCTCACCGCATACGCGCAGCAAATTGCCTTCGTGGTCTGGTGCAAGTTCAATTGCACATCCTGCTCTTCGCAAGCTTCAATCCACTCGTGCAAGTCTTCCACTTGCTGCTTTGCTGCTGAAACTAAGTCATCATATACAACAAGCACACCCGCTGCGACAAGCTGCTCGCGCACAATTGATGATATACCAGGGATAGCTATGAACCTGCCGCTGTCAAGGGCCAAGACGATAGGAGGAATGACCGGACTACCAAGTAACCATCCGACAGCGCCAAGCAGCTGTCTTGTGGTTGCGTGCTCCCCTGAGCCGTGCACTGAATCGCCGAAAGCACAGACAGCACGACACAGCAACTCTCTGGCTAGTCTACAGCCCCCCTCAGACAGCCGTTCTATGCAGCAGGTTTGGGCACCTTTGCTTGTGATGCTGAGGCGGAACACATCCAAAAGGTCCAGGCGGTTGAAGGCCAGCTGCAATGGAAGCCAGCAGTCAAAAGCACACATTTCAGCTTGCATCCTGTCGACGCAGATTGTTGCTATGTGTATCGCGATTGTCGAGTTCTACTGATGTGTGCACCTCGTCGCACCCGGAAGGCTCTCAACGTGTAGTGGCCTGAATACACAACCAGCACGGCGACTGTTGCATCTAATGAAACCACAACGGCACTGCACCTGCGGCGCGCGTGCCAACCTGGCAGGGTTTTCCAGTTTCTGTTCAACCCGCAGGACAGCCAGCCATGCAGCTGATTGCAATCCGAGTGGGCGCAACATCAGCCGCCATGGCAAGCCTTGCCTGCGCCTGAACCCTTACCAGGGGAACGAGCTGCTGTTTTCTCCAATCCCCACTCCTGATTCTTGTACGCGAAGAAAACAGCAGACAGCACGTTGTAAGGCCAGGTGGTGGTTTTGCCTGTAGTGGCAGCAGCATGAACAGCAAAGTGGCAGCACCACTAACCTGCTTTGGCCCTTTTGAGTGTCCCTACCTCTGGATTGGTTCTTACGTAGGGTAAGTGGTATACCAGCAGACGTCCGCACAACTGACACCAACCACTTGTTACCTTGCGGAATCTCCCGATTGCATATACATGACGCATGCTTGCATCTGTAGCCATGAGCTGCTCATATCTATCATAACAGCACAAGCTGAGCTGTTCACACACTTTTTTAAGTCTTTACCCACAACATGTAGGCTACTTATCACCACATTGTTATAAATGCCTCTGTTCAGGAGCACCTTTGCACTCGATACATGCATGGCAGTGCAGCTTTGCCAGCGCATCTATCTTGTTGCATTGGCTCATACTTTTACATTGCAAATAGACTACCATACACTGCTTACTTTTTCCAGAAACACACGACATGCACAACTGCAGCATCAACAGGAGGATGCATGACAAAAATGAAGATGGGCATGACTACAAACATGAGAATAAAAGTACGATGTGGCCAGAAGGCAATGATACAAAAACATAGGTATGAACATTGGCAACCAAACCAGTTGCCTCATTACTACTGTCACTATGAAGAGTGACCTGCTGACCACCTCCAACAGTCAATCACGCTCATGTACACCACAGTAGTAGCATACAACCTCCAGCCTACCCCCACTTTCATCAATATATCTATGCACGTGGTATACTAAGATGGTTATGAGTGCTATTTCCACCTACTCCACCAAGTCCAAGATACACAAGCCTACATCACCATCCTTACTTTGTATAAATTGTCCCACACACCACGTTACTACTCCAACCTTCTGTTCCAAGACCATATGCTGTATGATGTTCTTCAATGTAGTCATTCTCCTTAAAACTGAGTTTTCAGAAACTATAGTTTGATGTTGCACTCACAGGGTATAATAACCTGTATGCAAACTGCTGCGCAAACCAAAATCATTCATACATGCTCCTCCTAGGAACAACCCTGCCATGAACCCAGTACTGTACACAACCTCCATTCACCCCTACATACCGCATTGCAAACAAGGTGACCAGAACACACCGATCACAAACTCCCAAGATATCCGTGACTACATCACAAGCTGCAACAAACAGCAACAAGCTGCAACAACCAGCAACAAGTTGCAACCAAGCACACCTAGGCCCCAGCACCTGCAGGCTGCTGCTGTGCAGCCAACACCTCCCCAACCTCTGACACAGTCCGGCTTACAGCTGTACTAGCAGCAGCACCTGCCTCCATCAGCTGCTGCAGTATATTGCTCCTCATGACGTCCAAACGCAGAAACACCGTACTACGTCCGATACTGCTGCTTGTATCCTCGTTGGCAAAGCTGGCTGCGGCGACAATGTCTGCTGCAAACTTGCGCTGCAGGCGGGTGCGAGCCTTGATAAGCGCCTTCATGGCCACGTGGCAGGCAGCTGCGCCAGCGAGCTGAAGGCCGACGTGGTTGCAGCCCAGGATGTTGTGGATGATGGCATTGGACAGCTTGTTCACGTCCGCAAGACACGCAGTTTACACACACAGGCAGCAAGATGTCAGGTAAAACGAATCGCTACCACCAAGGCGATGTAAAGTGCCAGACGACAGACTGCGACAACAATGGTACAAAATGTGCACAATCCCAAACAGCTGTATACCAGAGTACGACACGACTACATGTAGCTGCACATCAGCTGACGGCTAGGCACAGACCATTGCTGAACACGCAAGGGCTACCATACAACAAGTTGTAACATATCTCACCTGTGCTGGCACCAGCCTTGAGTAAGGGAGCTGCAGACTGATAAGCATGCACAGCGCCAGCAACCTCACCCTTCGGCTGCTGCTGCTGCTGCTGTCCCTGCCTGTCCTGCATGCATGCTGGAATACCAACAGGTGGTGGCAGCAGCACAGGCAGATCCTGGGAGCTGGCTTTAGCAACCATGAAGCCTAGTGGTGGATCAACGTCTGCGAAACCTACTGCTGCTGCTGCCGCTCCTGTGGTACGGCATGAACACCACTTCATCAGTAGATTGGGAGGCTGCTGCTGCTGCTGCAGCAGGCTCTGCACCCGACAGTACGGCTGCGGCATCAACACCCGCACTACCTTCAGCTGCCATATGTGCATTGACGTAGAATCGCGCTACTGCTAGAGATCACCACGCTGATAAGGTGCTCCTCAACATTCAGCTCGGCTACAAGCCTTAGTCCAGACTCGAATTTGGCATGTCGGCATGTGTGATGCACTGTATCTGGGAACAGTGGAGCGATGTTGATGCACCAGACATCCATCATTATGTCGACAGACAAGGACCTATGCGGCTCCCTGGCCATTGGCTGCATTGGGTTATCTAGCTGACTCATAATATTGGCTACTAACACTACATACTGCATGGCAACCTTGCACTTCCTAGCACGAACGGCAAGGCTGTTCTCAACAGCAGGCTGCCAATGCTGCCTTGAAGCTCAGCAGCTCAAGTTGGTTGCTGGGTCAATTGCTGCGCGCGACTCTCTTTATTGCTACACCCCGGCTTGCTGATGACTGCAGGACCTCGGGTACTACTGTGCCACCTCTGCCTGGATCTTATCTAGCC
>NSMO01003391.1:0-21016 GCA_002588565.1 Coelastrella sp. UTEX B 3026
CTGCCGCGCCTACTGGAAGCAGCACACAAGCGCTGTGCTGACAGGATACTGCTGTTCCTGCAGCGCAACAGCAACAGCAGTATGGTGCTGTTTGCAGCACAGAGGTTCAGGCACAGTGTGTCACTAATCCAAAGGTAGGGTACACCATGAACCGCTGCCAGGTGACAGCCTGGCAGTTTATGACACTTGTAACAGGCATCTGAAATCTTTTTGACAGAGTGCCAGGCTTGGCAGTTCACCAGATTTGCCTTGCCACTGGTGCATAACAATCCGGAGCACTCTCTTGATTGGAACCTGCAGCAGCAGCAGCAAAAACACATCACCCAACGACCATGTCCGGCCTTCAGTCATGTGCCACCGGTCAAGGGCACGATGTACGAAAATCCACATCAAACTTGCATTTACTGCTATGCAGTCACTGGCGCCGAACCAGACTGGTTCGGATGGCGCAGGAACACTTGCTGGCTACAGCTATGAAGCGACAAGAGCAGCAGATAGCAGCACGAAATGCATCGGCAGCAGCACAAGCAGCGTTAGCTGAAGAATTGGACGCTAATATGCAGAACCACGGGCGCTTTAGGGCGGGGAGGTCAAACCGGACACCATCAATGTCTGGGCATAGAGGGCCCAGTGGTAATGGCAGTTTGAGCAGCAGCGGGACTCACAGTGGGCATCTCAACGGCAGTGGCAGCAGGCGCAGCAACGGGCAGGTACACATTGACTCAGCTGCAAATGGGACTGATGTGCGGCCTAGGAGTGGCTCAGACCGCAGCATCAGTGGCAGTGGGCAGCGGCAGCAGCAACCACCAGCAGCAGAGCCCATAGTGCCATTCGTCCGGCATGGCAACACTCTGTTTATGCCAGATGAGTTCTTCATGGACGAGTCATCTCCTGGAGACTCAGGCGACTCGGCAAGTTCCAACATTTCAACAGGGGCACAGCGGCCGACTGCTGCCAGCAGGAGCAGCAGCAGGGATCCCAGTAGGCCCAGCAGTCCTGAACTTACAGCAGCAGGGCCTCATGGGCCTATATCACCAAGAGGTGGTTACATGACAGGTCAGCTAACAGCGATGCCAGGTCGGCCTGCCAGGTCAGCAAGCACCCGGCAGCGGGACCTGCCACAGCTAGCTGTCCCAAGCAGCAACCAGCAGCAAGGGACAATGGTGAGTCCCACTAGCCCTAGCAGAGGGCCCCTAGGCAACAGTGACTTCAGGAATAGGACTGCAGGAAACGGTGCATTGAGTAGTAGAAGTAGAGCCAATGGCAGCGGCGGCAGCAGCAGTACCAACAGGCCACCGAGTGCTGGAGCTGCAGGGGGCAGTGTTGGGTGGCATGCTGATGTTGTAGACCTGGAAGTCGAAGCTAGGCTTAAGGATCTGCTGGTACCCTTGCCCAACAACATCAGGAAACAGGTAGGCTTGGCCTGGTCTGCTACTACAGTGCTGTTGGGGCAGATCTTCCTGTATTGCTGCTGATCTGAGTGCTAGTGTTGAGGCTACCACATCAATAACACATTGGAATCAATGCCACAGCAATCATCTGGACGTAGTGAGCGTAGCAGGTGGCTCCTCATCAAACATCTCATGAACCCCACTTAGCAAAGACAGACTGCTGCAACATCAAAACCCTGCAGTAAGTCATGCCCTTCCATCCGTGCTCGGTGCTGTCAGCAAGTGTTTACCGCTGTGCCAGCACAGTGTGTAGTAAGTTCACAGGGCGGCCTCAAAGCATGTGTGGGGGATCATTTTGTAGGATGCCACCTGTTACTGCAGGTAGTCAGGTCCCACCTGAACGGCGTGAGGCGCGCTCTGATTGCTGAGCGGGAAGCATATGCCATATCAATGAAGCATTACCACAAGAAGTTGGAGCTGGAAAAGCTGAAACAGCAGCTGCTGAAAGAGGCAGGTAAGAGATGGCTTACTCACAGGGTTTGGCCTTCTCCCCGTGGGTCAACAGTGCAATCCACTGGATCCTTGTGGCACAAGGAACTCATCTTGGAATGTCGCGTGGCTCTAGTGAACCCAGCAGAATTGTCGCCTCTCCAGGCAGTGCACTGCCCATCAAATTGGGTGGTCCTCAAACATGCTCATTTGCCGCAACATTGGATGTCACAAGGCTAGCATGAATGCACACTTGCAAGCAAGTGCTAGTGTGGGCCTTGGCATGTAAACATATGTCCTGTGTTGTCTAGGCTAGCACTTGCTCAAAGGCAGAAGGCTGTGTGTGAGCCCACAGGCCACAGTGGCATTCAATGTTGCATGAGCTATACTTCACAGTGTATCCGCAAGCAAGGCGGCCTTGCCTGTGTGCTGCTGATCCACAGGTGTTGATGCTCCCATAACACTGCAGCCCCCCAAGGCACCTCGAATGCGAGTGCTGGTGCCCAGAGACAAACTCAAGCTAATGATAGTCGAGGGAATGGATGTGCTGCAGCAAGAGATCATAGCAGCACGATTAGCACGTGATGATGCAGCAGGGACTGCAGCTGAGGATTTGAAGCTGGCCGAGTGACCTTATAACCTGCTTCGTGTTGTAGCAATGGGCCTTCAGCATGGAGTGGCAGGTGACTATTGCAATTGGTGATGCAGACCCTTGCTGGCCTAGCTACTGTAGTCCTGAGGACTACAGTATTCAGTACTGCAAACTTTGCCGAGCTGGACTGCAGCGGCCACGGTGCATAAATGCAAGCACCGCACTTGTGTGTACATACCAGCGAGCAGCCTCCTGACGGCGATTGTTCATTGCTGGCGCCACCCGTGGGCACCGCTTCCGGGACCTTGACGAGCGGGTTGATCGTCCGTAATTCAGCAGCCGGGCCCGAGCACAGCCCTCAGATATACTTACACACATGTGATGAGACACAAGTAGGCGAAACAGCTGCTAATGTGCGTCGATGCTGCATAAGTAAACCCACCGCTGCAGGCACACAGGCAGCGATCAGCGGACCGCTGCCAAAGCGCTATCACAGAACAGAAAAAGAGTTTTGTAATACACCGTGAACGGTAAAGCCCTGAAGTCAACATATTACTCACCCCTGTGGGCCAGAACACCCAAACATCCAGCACGCGTGTTGAGCGCTGCTCGACAATCGATCCGGGGGGTTTCCAGAGGACGCTATACATATTAGAGAGGTTATGAGGCCCCGCAGTGCGCCATAGTCGCTGGGTGGAGGATGTTTAAAAAGCTGAAGGCTGAGCTAAAGGCAGCCTTCAAATCAAAGAAGAACCCAAAGTCAAGCACTAGTAATAGCCCAAACAGTGAAGTGCTACCCTTACAAGAACACCAGCACAGGGTATCACAGACCTTTGATGGTGGCCTAGGTCGCCCAAGTAAGCGCCCACATCTGGTTGTGTGGATTTCAGCTGTTGGCTGTGTTCGTTTGTGCGGTATATAGGTGCCCGGCTGTGCCTTGTTGGCCTTATACCGAACTCACACCCAAAGATCGCTGCTCTGCAGGGGGGTACAGTGGACGAAAAAGCGTTGATGTCACCCGCCAAGGGTCTGAGAACAAAGATGCCGGTATGTTGAAGCCGTCTATGTGGATTTGGGGCCCTTGTGCATTGCGCCTTTTGTATGTGGAGTGTGACACAGCACTGCTTGTCACATGACCCAGGGTGTTGCCTGTTGTCAGCCATATAGTGTGAATGAAGTGGTTGTTTGGGGACTCTACACCCATTAGTTTATGAAGTATGAAGATACGTCTTGCGGCAGTCTGAGGAGAAACGCAACGGTGAGGGCTTGCTGATGTGCTTGAGCAGTTGTGCAGGGCACCACTGAGTGTGTGCAAAATCTGTCACCCGCAGGTGACATGCGGCCAGCCTATAGCAGTGAAAGTGGAATGGTCCAGCGGCATGTAGAGCAAGCTGACCACGCTGCACCAAGCCCGCTTGGTCATGAACACAACAGCAGTCCAAGAGCGCAACCGCATCACAATCCCCACAGTGTTGAGCAACAGCAGCATCACAGCCAGCAGCAACATCAGCAGGGGCTTCTATCTCCGCTAGATACGCCATCTTCGCCGCAGTCTCCCAGCTCTCCCATGCATCAGCACCGGCAGGGCTTTGAAGCTGCAGATGCAGCAGCAACATTAGACCCAGGGTCAACTGCAGGAACGCCCACAGCCGAGGCAAAAACCTCACAGTCATCTGAAGCGCTGACAGGGACAAGCAGCAAAGCCAATAGCAAATCCAGCAGCAGCTGGAAACACAGTTCGCAGACAGCGGTGGCAGGGGCTAGCGCAAGCAGGAGTCAAGGTCCCGAGCCCAGCAGGACGCCTCGGGACGAAGATTTGGGGACTTGCCCACCATATGCCACCAAGGCAGTGTGGGGGCTTCGGTACTCAATGGAAGACAAGTGGGCAGCTGTGCCCAGTTTGATACAGGTCGGCACCGGTGCTGATGTCCTGCAGCTTTTGCAGCTGTGCTTGGGTCCTGTGTGACATACTTTGCATGAGTCTCCCTTGCCTGCTGGGTTGCCACTGGATCATTGCATAGACATGTGGTACTTGACTGGGGATTGTGCATCGTCCCGGTGGCAGTTCACTTGAAACTGCAGCTGCTCAACAACTCCTTTGTGCAGATGTTCATGGCTTCTGCATGTTTCCACATGTCTGGTCATATGATCTTGTTGCAGGTGCCCCTGTTGTTAACAGCGCAACAAAAGAAGTCTGGCAATGCAGGGTCTGCCAAAGCTGCTGGCTGCGGCTGCATGATCAAGCCCAGCAAAGTGCTAGCAAAGGTATGCAGTGTGTTTGCCAGCCATGACAGGGCTGTACAGGTGCTGACCCGACCTGCAGTACCTGAGCCAAGGGCTCAGGAGACGCTGCACTTCGTACATAAAGCATCTATACGTACAAGCGATTGCTCTGTGGGTGGTTCTGTCAGTTGCAAACAAGTTGGTTTTGTAGTAGCTACTGCTGGAGGTGATGTAGCTGTCATTTGCAAGTTGCATTGTTGACCTATTCGTAGTTTTGCATAGCTGATAGGCTGGGGGCCTGGAGACATTACTGGCAACAATGTTGTTATATTTGCAGGTTTCGCCGAGTCTGCGGAGTGAAAAGAATCTAGAGCACGTCCCTTTGGTGGCTTCACACCACGGCAGCGATGAGCTCACATCCTCACAGGAGCTGCTGCTACAGGGCTCTGGTGTGCCACCAGACATGGACAGCTTGCATTACTTTGGTGTCTTTGATGGGCATGGGGGTGCTGATGCAGCTAGGCACTGCGCACAGCGCATGCATCAGGTAAGGGCTGCAAGAGTGGGGGTACTGAGGGGGATTGCTAGTTCAGTGGCTGCTGGCATGCCCCTGGAGGTGATTGTCTGTGGCTGACCGTGTGAAGCACTGTCCTGCATTTGCAGCTTCTGCGTAAAATTCCTGGCTGCTGCGAACCTCTCCCTCATGTACAAAGTGTGGTGCTTTGCCTGCAGGTCCTCGTTGAGACTGTTCGCAGCATGCTGACCCCAGACATCACACTGATAGCGGCACCAGTGGCAGACTCAAGCGATCCACCAAGCAACCATGGAGAATCTGCAACAGCGACCCAGCAGGTGAGCAGACGTCCTCCGTTAACTACTTGCTGCTTGCAGCTGCTGCTGCTGCTGTCATATGGCAGCGGGCTGGCGGGGATGAGAGTAACAGTTGCTCACTAACACGCACCCCAACACACCTCAAGAGTTGTTTGCCCTTGGATGCCTGTCAAATCCATGTGTAATGAGCAAGCAGCTGGTTTGTGTTGCTTGTAAGAGTGATAGCTCTGGTATGCTATAGCAGCTCACTCACTGAACACCACACGGCAGGCTGCACCAATGCTGTTGTGATGTTGCTGCTTGCAGGATGCCCATCAGCAGGTGTCAGAGCAGACCTCTGTGGACCCACCAGCAGCAGCAGCAACCAGCAGCGATCCAGCTGCGTCAGCAGAAGCAGCCTCGTCGCAGCCGGTGTCTGCAGCCAGCAACAGCGTGAATGCAGGTGGCAGCAGCGCCAGTGCCTCTAGCAGCAGCAAGGACTGGACGATGGCCACGCTGGCGTCATCAAATGGCAGCTGGCTTTCAGCTGCACTGAGCAAGTGAGTATACAGAGGTTGCTGCTATGGCATTAGTTTTGCTCATCTTCCGGAGACTTCATTATGCAAGGGCATATCTATTGATTGTTATGGTCAACGAACCATGGTCGCATGGTCTCATGTAATGCTGCATCGGCTGGGTGGCTGACCTGTAGCTTGATATGTCTAGGGCTCCTATTGCTTACCTGGTCTCTGCAGGGCCTGTGTTAGCCCTCCACACCGCTGAGTCTCCGCTATACTGTCTGCCCTGCTGCGTGTTGCAGGTCCTTTGTCAGCCTTGACAGCGAGTTTGGCGTCCTAAGCGAAGGCAGTTACGTTGGCAGCACAGCAGTAGTGGTCCTGCTTGGATCCACGCGGCTGTGGGTGGCGCATGCTGGTGACTCTAGAGCAGTGCTTGGCAGGCGCGGCAGTGCCGTGGTGCTGACGAGTGATCACAAAGCATCAAGAGATGATGAGGTGGCTAGGGTGCAGGTATGGCACTTACCTTGGCTCGCTTTTCAGTTGGGCCGCGGTGTTGTTCATGGTCAAGCAGCCTCCAGAACAGCCTCCACAGCAGACTGGCGGTTGATAGCCTTCTTCTGTAACTGCTGCCACACTGTCAATCGTTGTCTAATCAGGGCATGTGCGTGAACATATCTTTATGATGGGTTGATAATGCACATCATCAAGTGAGGGTCCTTGTCTGCTTGGTTGTGGGAGCCATGCACTGCAGCATCCGCGGCAGGTGATTGGCCCCTGTGATTGCTTGCAATCAGTTGCATTCTTCCAGTAGCCCATCACTGCATCTGATCAACTGGCTTGCTCTGATGATGTTATCTTCTCCTTCTCGACAGGCTGCTGGCGGCCATGTGTGGTGGGACCGTGTTATGGGCGAGCTGGCTGTCAGTAGAGCCATCGGTGACCACTGCTTAAGACCCTACGTGATCCCTGAACCTGAGGTGTCAATGGTTGAGCGAACACGTGACGATGAAGTGCTTGTCATGGCGAGTGACGGCCTTTGGGACGTGATCAACAACCAGGAGGCTGCAGAAATGGCGCTACACACGCTACAGGTGTGACATGCATGTGTGAAGTTGGCTTGAGACTGCGAACCAATGAGTTGGTGCCTATATGCTGTGAGGTGGACATCTATAATGCGCGGATTGCCTCAAGTTGTGGACTGGCTCGTAGCCGCCTTGGGAGAAGCAGCGGCAGTGTAGCAGCTGGGCCCACAAACTTAACCATATACAGCTCGTCTGCTGTGGGTGCAGGCCCACTGCAATCCCACAACAGCTCATTGACAAGTGGTTATCGCTCAGGCTCTAGGCAATTTGCTGATGTGAGCCTTTGTCGCTGCTGTTTGCTGCAGGCCGCTGAAGGAGCTGGTCACGTGGGCGTTGCTGCTGCCAAGCGTGCTGCAACCTCACTGACTAAAGCAGCTCTTGACCGGGGTACACGTGACAATGTAACAGTGTTGGTAGTAGATCTAAGAGTTAAGGGCCTCGCTGGCAGCCAGCACAGCAGCGCCAATAACAGCAGCTCAGCCAATGCCACTAGTCCCGCAGCTGCACCAGCAGCAGCTCCATCACCTGGGCAGGAGAAGTGCAGTGCTGGCAGCAGCAGTAGCAGCAGTGACAGAAGCAAAGAAACACATAAAATCAAGCACCACGCCGTGACAACACCTCCAGCAGCAGGTGCTGTCACACCTACAGCGGCAGTTGATGCGGCGGCAGCAATAGTAGCAGCAACACAGTCCCACCTGCCACCGACCAGTTCTGAGCAGCAAAAAGCTGCCACTAACGGCGGCAGCAGCAAAGCAGGTGAATCAGCTGGATCAGCTGTAGCAGCAGCAGGGGGGCCCGCAGACAGTCATGGGTCGCCTTTGTTATGACAGTAGATGCGCAGTGTGACGTTGTACGATCAAAGCTACACATGTTGCAGTAGTGATGCGATAGCATCGGCAGTCGTGCCTATGACACAGAAATCAAGTCATCAGACACTGTCAAGAGACCACATAGACGCGGCATAGAAGCGGCAGCATCTACAACCTTGTTGACAACCTCAGTAACGCCCAGTTATGCTGAGCGACGGCTATCCAGCAGCGGCAATAAGGCAGCTGCTCCCGATCGGACTGCCTATGTTGTGCTAGGTGCTGGACCCGCAGCACAGTGTCTGACCTTTTGGGATGGCGGCAGCAGGAGCAGCAGCATCTGGGAGGACTCGGAGCAGCTGCAGTAGATGGCACATGGCACTCTGGTGTGCTTGTTGCTGAAGTGTGGCATAGCCCATGGATTGCCAGGTGGCGGAATCAGTACAATGCTGGTTGCAATGCCATGTATTGGGGCCTGCTACTGCTGCTCAGGAAGGTGTCGCAGCCACATGCAGCATACTGCTGTGTCTGCGCTAAGACTCCTGCAAGCGTCAGATGTTGCAGTGGTCACTGGCAGCCTGGGGCGACTGGTACTGCAGCCATGAAGGTTGCAGCCACTCATGCATGGCAGCATGCTGCTGCTGCGCAGTGCACCAGGACGCAGCGTTGACGTTCTGCAGCGTTCAAATCAAATAACCTTGCACTGCGCACTGCACTAGCAGTTAGTAAGCATGCTGAATTTCTGGTGCTGAATGCGCAGCAGCAGTGCTGCCATGAATGTTGACTCTAGCTGTGGTCCATGGAAAGTTGCTGCAACAATGATTGGATTTGTCTATGTTCGCGTGGTTGCAGCTTCTGCGGTTTTAGAACCCGTTCGTAACGGTCTTGGTCAACTTACATCCTAGGACCGACTGATCTGTTTGCATTCTATACAGTCAATGTGGTCTGTGCTGTTCGTGGGCTGAATGCATGCAGTCAGGCCGCCTTTGGCAGCGTCAGCCTTGGGCATCATGTTTTCATGAGGCCAATACATCTGGGCGTCACTTGCCAGACCAGTGGTTCACCTTATGTTGTGGAGAAACCACGACTTAGAATAGGTGTGCTGAAAACCACAGGGTTTGGCATGTATTAACGGGTTTGCCTTACACAGGAACTCAGCACTGACATGTTTGTTTGAATGCTAGCCCTGGCATGGCGTGTAATTCTACACAAGCAGCTCTCCAAGCCATACATGGTTTGTTGACATTTACATGTGCGTGCAATCGCACATGTTGAGGATCTTGCCGTGTATTGTGTGCAGTGCTGTGCCGAATGATGGAGTTTGTGCATGAGAGGGCTTGGCTCTGGCCTTCCGAGAGCTTGGCTACACAGCAGATTGCGGTGTTCTGGTACACAGCGTGCATTGGATTGCTGTTTGATGGCGTCTAGCAGCCCAACGCCCCGGACACTTTGCTGCATCTTTGTGTTGCTCAGAGCCTGGTGTTGTTTAGCCAATGTCTGCATGCACATGAAAGGTTCAAGTCGCTGTGGCAGCTGGCTGTAAAAGGATGATACCGAACTTGCTGCATTCATGAGGTCCCAGCTGGGACACCAAGGACGTCAGGTTCATATTGGGCGACCAGCTGGCACACACAGCAGTGTGTCCTGTGGTTTCGCCTGGACTGTAGTATGTGTTGTTGCATCTGTTCTTTGCTAATACCCAGCGGCTGGTTTTAGCTGCTAGCTGTCAGCAGCTGCAGTGCCCAGGTGGCCTTGGTGTGTACAGCCTTGTGCATGAATGTACGGCGCATATGGATTGTCCTCATCTTGTGTGCGATGCAAGGTTCTAGCTGCCCACAGTTGCAGGGTTGCGGGGGCAGATCGTACACTTGCGCATTGTTTTCCTGTCTCTTGCATGCATTGTGTATTGTATCATTCTTGATAGTGCTGGCTGGTCTGGCGTGTGGGGCAGTCAGGGACCCTGATGTTGGGAGCACTGTTTTGATTGAAAACCAAATGTAAAACCTCTGCAGGTTGGTGCATCGCATCTGGACATGCTTGCGTCTGGTGTTCGGGGAGGTTTCATGTGCGGCTCAGGCCTAGGGTGTAATATGGCTGTGGGGCAACACTGCTTTCTTCTTATGTTTGTCTGCTAACCTGAGGCCATAGTATTGCTGCCGCGTGGGGTTCGCTGTCAGAGCATCACAGTGTGCCATACAAGCTTCACACAACTGGCCGATTATGCCAACTCTTGCTCAAATGTTTCTCACTGGACTATATAGACACACTGCACAGTTGGGTAGCAGCAGTATCAGATACTCATATATGGTTGAGTGCGCCTCAGCACATTTTGCTGTTACATTTTGCTGTTGGCTCTCAAACGTATCTGTCTGCATAGTCCTGCACACAAGTTCAATGCCCGGCATGGTTACTCTCCTTGCCATTAGCTGCATATGCTTCAGTGTTCTGAGATTTTCTTGTCTTTGCCTGTGTGTTGTTGCATATGTATTCATGTACTGGTGGACTAGCTGCTCATTTGGGTGGTATACATACTTGTGCATTGTCCTTGTATGGTGCGCCAAGGTCATGAGCGGGCCTGGGTGCTATCTTCAAGATATACAGTGTATATAGCAGGAACAGCCCACTGTGTGGCACGTGTCGAGGACTGTTCAACTGTCGGGTCTTGCTCACCGGTCAGCAATAGGCTGTCAGCAGCTTGGAGCTTGTCTTCCTAGTACCAGTATCAAACCAGTGCGTCTCTCCTGGCAGGCGTCAGACGCCTGACACTCTCAAGCAGTTTTACAGCTGGCTGTGTCGTTTTCGCCTCTACCAGCTGCATTTCAAGCCACCGTAGGTTTCAGTGTTCAAGTTGACAAAGATTGTTTGGTGCATTCTGACGAGCAGTCAGCGCGGTAGTGACAGCAACGTTCACGCCACTTTTGACGAGCGAACGGCGCGCGACAGTCGGACGGTTCGTGAAGTTTGCCGCGACATCGGCCGACGACTACAAGCAGCACTTGAAGGGGTGCATGCCGGGCGCACAGCGTCGTCGGCAGCACACTCACTATGTATACCAATATAAGCTACCCAACCACCATAGCAGCCATCCCATCGGCCCCAAACCAGAAGCGGAAGTCGACCACTCTACAACAGCCGCGGTTCCACCGCCATGCTTATATTCAAGTAATTACGCGTGCTACGTGAATCCAAGCACCTCAGATACCGGTATGATGCGATGTACGGCAGTACACAACGTCACGCTTACCCCAGGAATCATCCGACACGAATTGGTACACCCGCCATGAGCACAACAATAGCCAAGCACGCCTTCAACCTTTGGTGCAATCTGGAACAACGCGAGTTCCAGTATACAGCTCAGAACGCATTCGCTGCAATCCAGACATCAAACATGAAGTAAGACAACGGCTCTTCATATTGCCGACATACAGGGCATGTGACATTCACAGCACGTCTCTGCGAGCAACCTCTCAAACGATTCTCATCACCAGCCTGCACAGATTTGACTGTGTGAGCATGCACAGGCAAACACGACAGACACCACGCATGACGATTTCGGTACCAAAGCCGTGTCATCTGTACAAGTATTTGGGGCCTGAGCTGCCTCAGCGGACACCCTTGTGACATTTGCTACCCCCGGAGGGCTCCCGTAGCATGCAGCATGCTTGTTGTTGTTATGAAAGGCTTGGGATTGCAACCAACCAATTGGCCGTGTCACTTTCAAAAGCCTGCTCAACGCGAATAGCAGGCCCATGTTCGAACGGGTCGAGTAAGACTGCCTTACTAAGGCATGGGGGTCCGGAGCTCCAAGTACGGTGCTGCAGAGGGTTCCGGCAATGAGCAGGTGGTTGATGGATCTCTCTCCGTTGAGCTACGGTACGGCGCACTAGCACTGAGCTACGTTGAAAAACAAAGTCGGGCTGATACAGTTGTCAGCTCGTCCCACCGGGTTGAAACCGCGGTACGGCCGCCTACGGTACGGCGTACTAGCACCGAGTATGCAGACAGCTGGCCAGCAGCATGGTGCCACGGACACTGCCAGGAGGGGTGTTATCACCGTCGTGCATGGCAGCACTGCAACTGTCTCGTAACCTATATCTCTATCATGATCATGCATTACACTGGTGTTGCGCATGAAGCGAGCCACTTTAGGCCACCCACAAGATCAACTGCTACTTTGAGAATCACTCTTTCCGTTGACCCTTAAGTTATGAGCCCTGACAGTGTCTGCAATTGCTTCAATCCAGTATGTGCCTTCCTTGTTTGGGGTCTCTGTGTGAACGCCTAATACACCCCACGAATTGAGGTTCCTGCAGTGTCAGACACATCATAGTGCTTAGTTGGCGTTGCTAGGCACAACTGGGTGCCGCCACTCGCTGGTCAAATGATGCACTCACTGTCACACAATTTCTCGGTTCCAGAATGTGGCCCACACTGAGACGCCCACGATGGGCTAGGTTGCTGCCTAAAGGGGTTGAGATCATGCTTGCACATGACATGCTCTCAGTGGTTGTAGCCTAGGCTAGCTCTCTGGAAGCATTTCAGCAATGCTAGTCAAATGGTAAGGCGTGAGGTTGAATTCCGTTGATGAATTGGATGTGAAGTATGCAGAAGTACACCACTAATGGTCTTTTTTTTTCAACATCAATGGACTTCAAGCAGAGCCCCTGTTGTGCTGTCATAATGGCATGCAAAGTGTATGTCATGTCTGCTATTGAAGGTGAGGGGCGTGCATGTGCCTGTAATAGTCAAGGTACAACGGCAGCAGCAGCAGCAACCAACCGCTGCAGAGCAACTCGCACACGGGCTTGGCTTTACTGGCTTGCACACTGACGGTGTGAAACCGCCTGTGTTGACCAACTCACCAGAGATATGCGCCGTCGACTCTCCATGTCGGCCCACCTTTGCGCAGCAACCACAGCGATGCAGCTTTATACCATTCCTGTAAGCAAAGCCGCACCCAGACATGGTGCTGGTGTTTGACGTTGAGCTGGGAGACCCATATCAAGCCAGCTCAAGGCTCTTGAGGGAGTTCCTATGTCTGAATGTTGCGCTTGTTTTGAATGCAACATCCAGAGTGCAAAGCAATTACTGGTAGGCGGGCCCCCTTATTCTCCAAATAATCAGGCATCAAGTCCGTTATCAGTATGAAAGTCAGCTTAATTCAGCATGTAAGCGCTGCTCCACAAGCTTCAGTTGTTATCAATGCATGATATGAAAGTGAAATGCTTGGGCTGTCAACAGTTCACCGAATCAGGTTTTAGCTCACCTCAACTGCTTGCCTAGCAGCAACCACCACTGTGTCCGGCAGATATGTTTTCCAGGGGTCAAGTTTGCGCATGTAGCTGCCAAATATGCCGTGGAAGGGATGCTCCCAGACCTGGAAGGCCACAAACACACACACACTGAGCAATGAGGTGACCAGGCATTAACGTAGCAAGAACACATGTTGCGTAATGAGACCTGGAATTTCTGGCACACGAGAGGCGGTCCCGCCTGCTATGACAGTCAGTCATTCAGGTGGGACACTGCCGTAGTTTTTGGCAAAACCAACGCAAACAAGCAGGCCTGGTGTCTGTTACACATGTAAGGATTACAAGTTCTTGAGATGGCTCTATGTAACATATGTAACTCAGTCTGTAGTGCTTTGCAAGCCCCCCGTACCTCAACCGCTGACTTTGCCACCTGGTCACCACTGGTAACAAGGCCTCCTCCCATGCCAAACTCATTCAAGATAAACTCCTTGCCCTGTACATTCACCAGCTGTTCTAAGTCGACACCAAACAGCTGCGGTGCAAAGCATGGCAGGCAAACAGCAGTTTGAAAACAGCACAGTGCTGAGTCAGTGTTCAAGAAGGCAGCAACCAAGAATACCGATTGCAAGCACCACCAGAGCACCCATGGGCTTGCTGAGCAATTGCATTACTGACAGGAGCTGGTACTATCTACGTCTGTGCTGTGCTGCCTGGGTCACTGAACCGTTCAAGCTGGCTATTTAGCAACTGTAATCAGGGCAACATATGTCTGCAGCATGGGCATTAGCAACGTTACAACGTAAGGTGTCAAACAATCAGTCCCGCTGTGCCGACCCAGGAGACCATGGGCCCCCACTACAGCTGCTGAACCATTATGCAGTACTGCCACGTGTGCTCACTATGGCACAGTGCCTCTATAGCAGCAATGGATTGGCTAACCAGCAACTACAAACGATACCTTAAGCTCGCCATCAAAGATCTTGGCAGCGTACTCCAAGCTTGTCAGATTCCCTGGTGTGTACTTGGGGTAGCAGGAGATTCCCACAAAGTCAACGGCTTTGTAAAGGGACTGAACTGCTGGGAGGTTGTAGACCGGGGTGTTCACGAGGGAGGGAGTGCATTCCTGCAAACAGATGAAGCATCAGGGTGCAGGGCAGGGTGTTGAGCAAGCTGTTGCAGCATGTTTACGGACAGTGTTAACCGGGTTGCTGCTGTAGCACACTGTGGAAGACATGCCAGCGAGCTGCTCCCTTCACTGTAAGCCATGAGCCCTAGCTCCGAATCTAAATTTCAGACCATGCCGAGAACAGCAGCAGCCTAAGCTGCAGTCGACTCAGCAGTACCAATATCATCGTATGTGGGTGGCCTAGAGGTTTTAAGCATAGTTATGTCAAATCAGTGGCACCACACTGCCAAACTCAGGTTGAAGGCTTCATGCAGTTACACGGAGCAATCCTCACTGGCCAACGACCTACTGTGCCACACATATATGGCATGCTCAATGCTGCGTCTGCCAGGGGCGTGCTGGAAGGTCAGAATCCTCAGCACAGAACAACATGTAGCAACACACTGCTGAAATTGTGTCAGAGACTGGACTCACATTCAAGCCACAGAGCTTGTTGTAGTTCGTTGATACACCCATGCGCACTTTTGGTGCCCAGGCTGCATTGTTGCCAATCATCACAGACCTGCAGCAATACAGATGTTCTCGGGAGTTGACTTCGCCTCAGAACTAGACAGCGAGTGGATAGGTTGACTGCTACACAAGTGCATGTGCCCGAGCCACCAACATGGCTAATGAGTTGCATCAATACATCAGGCGCCATCAGCTCCAAGACACATACGCCAACAGTGACTACGGGAACTATAGAGATTGTGACACTAGTAGCCCAGATTGTTATTTGGTGCCAGGCATCTTACTTGAGGTATGGCAGAAGCCTCTGGTGCTGCTGAGGGTACCTAAACACCATCGCGCTCATCTCTCCTTGCAAAGCGAACCACACCGTCATGTTGTCCGCCATCACGGCGCTCATCGCCTGTGCCAGCGGCATCAGCATGACGTCCGTGTAGCTAAACCCTCCGTACTTCGCCAACGGATCGATGACCATCGCATTACGCCACTGTCCGCTACCCACCCCGCCGTCCATGTGCGGCGTGAATGCGAAGCCCGTAAACCCGCTTCGGACGGCGTACTGTAGGCACGACGTCAGGTTGGCGGTCCACATGGAGATCGCCTGCTGGGTGAATGGGATGCATTCCTGGGTTTCGTCTAACTTCCAGCAGTAGGAGTCCGGTACGTTGTCGCCATCTCTCTCCGCGTAGAACAGCGTGAGCATGAAGTTGATCTGGGTGCCGACATAAGCTGCTGCTGCGTAGACTTGATGCTCGCAGCTGCAGACAACAGCACAGCAACGGGTTTTGGCCCGAGTACTACCAGTAAGAGTCCTTAGAGAGGCAGCATGCCATTGCCCAGGTTGGCAAACATGCCCACAAAAGGGTGTTCTTGCACTGCCAGGCTGGCTAATGGCGTCTGTATGGTGTTATGAGCACAGCAAGGGCCACGCTTGGGCCAGCAGTTCACAAGGTGCCAACAACTGACAGTGAAGCACCCTAGAGGATTCACTGCAATGACAGAATGCAGAGTGTTAGCTGGCCCGGCAGTGTCAGGCAGCAATGCTTCCGGCGCAACATGGCGCAGCAGCATTCCTCGCTCTAAAAGGCTTTGCGGGCACCTGATAGGGATTGGATCCCAGCATTCTGGTGTGCTTGTCTGAATGATCTGCATGTGGAGTTGTATCTTTTACTGCAGCCAACCCAGTGCTTTATTTGCTAGTATGTATCCATATACACCTGCCATGGAGCTAGGGCAGACACGGCCTGGCTGTCTTGCTGGGCTCTCATGCTGCAGCCAGAGTGTGCCCAGTCTGCTGCTGTGCAGGCCTGTGACAAATTGACCGCATACTCTCTAACAGCCACAATTTATTGTAGGACTGGTTGCCCCACGTCAGGGCTTTGAACCCGGGAAGCTTCCGTGCAGTTACTAGTGAACAGCTCCAATTGGCAACCAGCTAACTATAGAGGATGTAGCCATTTGCAGGGTTTACAATGACACCTGATCGCGCCTGTACCATCTGCTTGCTGCTTACGATGCAGAGTAGGCTGCCAGACTGCCTGGCGAGGCCGGTAATCAGCCTGCAAGCCACCTGAAGCGACTCTGAGCACACTGTGCAACTGAGTTGCATGCACGCTGCAAACACAACTACAACCCAGCATGATCGCCAACTGAGCATCCTCACCTAGTAGCTGACTTGCCATTCCTGTTGAAAGGTAAATTGAGCTCCTGGAGTCTAAATATTGACACTGTCGGTGATATCTCCGTGCCATAAGCTGCTACGGTAGCTGCCGCAGACAGGCCCAGCAGCAAGACCTGCAGGCTGACAGTGCTAACGTGCCCTCGCATGCTGAATGCTGACGCGCGATGCTAGTACGTGCGTTGCTGTGGTCAAATGCTGTTGAATGCAGCGTCTGTGGAGAGCTTGCTGGTCTGACGCAATAGAGCTGCAGCTTCCCGCGTTCGTGAATTCCGAGGCGACCGGCCGGCACCTGCAAGCACGTGTGTACACTAAGCAGAACGCATATACAGAGTGCTGTCTCAGCTAAAAGTGTTATGAAGACTGAGTTTGCCACAACAACCGGGACTGGGGGGATTATGGCGCATAGTGCGCCTGCACGGTGCAACGTACTACGCAACCAGCTGATAAATGTCTCAGTGATATGCTTAGCCGTTTACAGAAATCTAATCCTCAACTTCGCTCTACCTGTTGCTGCCGAACCGTAGCAGGCTGAGGTTGTGCTGCGGCTTCTGAGTGTGATGGCACTCCAGTGCTAGCAGTTAGACACCATCAGCACATCTGCAAGACATCTGCGCCCTGGCAATCATAAGCACCGGAAAAACGTTCAGCACCGGCTTGCCTCGCGAACCCGGAAAATGACACCGTTACAACCATGATAGTCAGGTAACTGATCCGTCATGTACATACATGGCAAGCGTTCGGAGGTTTCAGCACACTCTAGAAGCATTTACTGGGTGGCGGCCCCTTGCATTTAGTATACAGAATATTGCTTGGCACTCTGTGTTGCATGAGCTGAACTTAACATGGCAAGCAAACAGTAGAGTAGGATCTCACTGATGTGGCCAGGTGTCAGGGATGTTACGGGACGCCAGCACTGATAGTATCAGCCAATGGCACTGGTTATGAGTTGAGAGCCGTCGGCAGCCTGCTGAGCTGGCGGATACAGATACACCATGGATGGTTGGCCCGTCAATGCTAATGGGCCACGGCACATTGCCAGCGGATCGTATGCGACCCGGTAAGATAAATGTAACTGCTGCGCCGTTCAATGCTCACTAGCATTGCTGTTTCACCCAATGCCGCGGCCATGAGCGTGACAGACGGCGGTCACCGATGCTGCTTGATGTCACATCTGGCAGACCCCAGTCATGCCGCATGCTATGCGGCTGTTTGACACCATCAGGGGAACGGTCAGTGTTACATCTGCTGATACTACTGATGGTAGTATACGTGCACAATACCGATACCCATACCAATACTCTATGGTTTTGAAACCCTCCCAACTCTAGCTAGCCAGCGAGCAGCCACTCATGGGACTCGAGGATGTTGGTACTCTTCACAATACACCAGCACAACACAATGCTATGGCTGATGGCAGGCTGCAATGCACATGTATGCAATGACTGCAGCACCACACCGTTAAGTCAAGGCTGTCATCTCAGCAAGCTGTGCGATGCTCCTGTATTTCATCACACTGCTCCTGCTGCTTTGAGCATTGGCACCAGCTCTCCCTGCTTATGCAGTGTCATCACTCCGGGACCGTCATTGCATCCGCCAACATTCTTGCCACCGATCCAGATGTTTGGTACGCTTGTGCGATCAGTCATCTGTAGCAGCAGCAGCAGCACACAAAGCAATTCGGAGTGTAACATCAAGGCAAGGTATTCAGTGCGTACAGCACGCTGACAATTTTCTGACATCAAGGCGTTGCAGCTGAAATATCTGAAACATTCAGTGCTGACTACGTTGCACAGGACGCTGCTCCAATCACCAGTAATGATCGCTGACTCAGTCCTGCAACGCCAGGCCGACTTGGCCCTCAATGAACCAACTCGAAACAGTTGTGGGGTTTTTACATTGCTTTGAAAGCCCCGCTATCAGGTTCCAGAGTGCGTCATGCAAATTGTGCTGCTAATGTTGGCCTAGTGTGAAGGTTGAAAATGTACCTCATGCAACATAGAATGCCAAGCAGATTGCTGCTTGCTACATGCAAGGGGCCGCCACCCAGTACATGCTTCTACCCTGCTTTAGTCTAGTGGGTGATGGCTGCCTTACCATTGCCAGCTCAGCTCTGATGGCCTCTGATTCCAGAAACAGATGCATCTATCCGCTCCGCCCACTTGTGCTTGGATACCTGTCTAGCGTCTTGCCCACTGACCTCCAACAATAAGCCTTATGACAGCTGTTGAATCAGCCACGACTCGTGTCGAGTCAAACAAGCTCAACCACGGTATTTCAACATCATAACAAAACCGCTAGTCCCCCATTTGCCATATGTTGCTGGCTGCCTTACCATTGCCAGCTCAGCTCTGATGGCCTTCCCCTCCTGACCCATCGTGTCCAGCTCTAAAGCCTTGAAATCTGCACCAACATCCTTCAACAGCGTCTTGGCATTCTTACAGAATGGGCAGCCACTCCAACTGAACACTACAACCTGCAGCACACAGGCATTAATGACAGCTCGCATGAGTGCATGCAGTGGCTGGTGTCCATCAGCCTGCCAGGGCTCCTGCAGGCTTTGCAGCTTGCAGTGCGCAACCAAGATGAAGAGAACCGTGGTAAATCAGGTACTAACATTGACACGCATGTGCCGCATACTTCACCCTTCTCACGCAATGACCACTCGCAGGCATGGTCTCTGATATTCATGGTGACATACACCCTTGTGGGTTTGGTGACCCAAGAAGCTGCCGAGTGGCCTAGGCAGCCACTGCAGGTGCTGCCTTGGCTGCCCACATGTTTGCGATAAAACCATGGTAGGGGTTAAGTTGAGGCAATACAGGATTTGCTACCGGTAGGCTACTACTGAGGGCCACTGTTTGTCTCAACACACTGGGTGAAGTTGAACTGTACCCAGCAGGGCGCACAGCTGTGATAGGTGATGTTGGCTCCGTGAGTAAGGCACAGGAATGCGGGCAGCACGGTGCAACTGGCGTGACACTGTCAGCTGCCATGCGCATTGGAACTTGGAGCAAGTATGCTATCTGCGGCTTCACAATTGATTACGAAGGTGCTTGTTGCAAAGCGCAGGTCCCATACACACCTTGTTGTCAGCGATGTAGCTCTCAATCTTGGCACGAGTTGCTGCCTCATCATAGTCGCCAGCCTGCGCCTTGGCCAAAGCTTTTTTACCTACAGTACGGTGCAGTGTGGTACCAGGTAACAACAATTGATTGCTGTATTGTATATCTGGGGTAATCACTAGCTATCTGGACATGCAGTGTGTAAGTGTGTGGAGCGCAACAAACCTGTGCTATACTGTCAGCGCAACACACAGCATGGCATGCTGTTTCACAGAGGGCCAGCACCCCTTCTGGCAGCAGCGCGTCAATGCACCTTAACATGGCGATGCCGGTCAGCGGCATTGCAAGCCTGACCGGCATCGCCATGTTAAGATGCATGGGTGCGCTGCTGCCAGAGGGGGCGCAGAAGGATGAGAAGCAGTTGGCAGCATTTTTGCAGGCCACCATATAGCAGATGGATTCACTCATGCAAGCAACTGAACAAGCTGTCGCGCTGATACGGTGCTGCGGGAGGCAAGCTCATATCAGCAGCAAAACGGGGCGACTCAAGCAGGGACACAGTGGGCCAGGCAACTGAACTACATGTCCAAGGGTAGGTAGTGCAAGCGCCCATGATGTCCCGTGTACCAGGGCGCACAGCTTTGCAAGCTACACCTTGTAATGCACATTGACCCTTACGCACATTGTCGTGAGTCTCACCTTGGTTGAGCGGGGAGTTCTTCAAAGCTACTGTCAGTGAGTTGATGGCGCTCTCAAGTGGATTTGACCGAGCCAACACACAGCGCTCACGCTTGTTTGCTTTGACGGTAACATTGCTCAAGCGTGACGCGACTATAGGCTTGAATGTCTGTGCCCTTGTCTGGATACGGGAGGTCTGTTGGAGAAGCATCGCGAACAACTGACACCCTTATGAACGTACGGCAGGTGTGTTTGTTATATAGAGGTGATTTCATACTCAGGGCACGTACGTTGTAAGCGTAGTCGGGATGTGGTTTGCATGGATTGGCCAGAAGTTACAAGGGCGCTACAGTTGGTCAGTGGACACCCAAGAGGTCGGTCCAATGACTTGCCTGGGCAAATTGTAAAGCGGCAGACAGGTGTAGTGTGTTGGGCTAGCCGACCGCAGCCAGTGCGGTGTTTCCCCTGCTTGGCACTTGAACAGTTGCAGTACAGATTTGAGGCAGCTTTTGCGCTCCTTTGTACGTCACGAACAGCCGTTTGCTGCATCAACGGCCGAATTGTGTAGTTATGCATTATCGAAAATCTGTCTATCGAGGCAGGGCTCCAGGCAGCGGGTGAGGATTATTTGACAGGTGCCGATCGTGGTCCGAGCCACAATGAATGTGCGAACTCCGGACTCGGTATACTCCCAAACGTATCATGCATATATTCTGTTACAATACACACACGAGACCCACCACGCACACAGATATACACGTTCCCCTTCACTCGCCACACACTCACTCGCTTATCTCTC
>NSMO01003392.1:0-10121 GCA_002588565.1 Coelastrella sp. UTEX B 3026
TATCAGCGCTTTCGTCACAATGGGATTTGAGCATTGTGTAGGTGAGCAGAAAGGAGGGTTTGTCCTTGCTGGAGTGTCACAAACCAGTGTGTCTGTGTGCCCAATGCAGCTAAGGGGAGGGAATGAATGAATGAGCTCCGCATAGCGCTTTCAAGAGAGCGCTAGCGTAAGTTAAGGGAGGGTAATGTGTGTGTCGGGGCGACTTCACATTCCCTACCGTTAGGGGAGGGATGGTGGCTAGTGGTGTGTGATGATAGATCCGTCAGTGGCTGCTCGGATGGATTCAAAAGATGCAGGATGTCTTGGCAGCAGGCTGCTGCGCTTGTCGATGACCTAGCCTAGAACCAGTTTGTGTGGCCTGTGTTATGTGCTGGGTCAGAAGCTGGCGACAGAACCTTCGGCAGTCTGTCATACCACCGCAGAACTTGCCAACATTTGCTGAATCTTGCCGACATAGTGTGAGGCCTTGCTGCTTGCAGCGAACATGCATGTTGCTTTCTGTTGGGTGTTGAGACCACCTTCGACAGCTCGATATCAAACTTCTTGATCCAAGTATGTCAAAGCTATGACCATTGACCAATTGTTTGATGTTGTGTGCTGCTCCCAGCAATAACGCATGTCATCCTGTCAGCATAGAAGCTGGTAACACAAATCGAGTACAGTAGGAAGTGTGCAGAGTAACCACAGCGCGCAGTGACATCCTGTAGGCCTGCTGTGCGCTTTGAGCCGCTGCAGGAAGCCTGTATGCCATTCCATTCACCATGAGCCTCGGTGCAGACATCTCAAACCTACACCCACTGTGTAACTAGTGAAACAGCCTGCCCAGCCTGCGAGCGCTGTCCGTGTTTGACCACATCTGTTGTGTGTTTGCGAACTGCCTGCAGCGAACATGTATGTGATCCCGTTGGCCATGAAGCTCGGCGCGGACATCTCAGTCTCAACCTTCCTTATCAAAAACCTCATACCCGCAACCATAGGCAACCTGATTGGTGGGGGTTTCTTTGTCGCTACTTGGTACGGCCTCGCGTATGGCCGTTGGGAGAAGGAAGTGTGTCATTTGGCTTCAAAGTTATGGGTGCGGCATGCCCCTGCAGCTGTGACTCCAAGGGCTAGATCTGGCAGCAGTGGCAGCAAGAGCCCCTATCATCCTATGCGGGGCCCGGTGGCTGAAACACAACTACCAAACATCAGGGTTTAGGAGTATCCTTGCAGCTGGTGGTATAACGATGCTTGTGGTTGTTGGTGCACATAGATCTGTCAATTGGCTCTGAAGATATGGGTGCAGCATGCAGCTGCAGCTGTTATCCCTTCAATCAGCAGGGATGACAGTGGTGGTGAAATCCAACAGCATGCCATGCGTAAATTGCCGGCTGACACACCCCTGCCAAACATTCGGGTGTGTTGGCATCTTTAGGCCATAGTATGTTCTGCATTGGCATATGGGCAATGAAAAAGATAGGTGTAACAGTTTTCTTCATGGCTTTGTAAGGTACTATCTGGTATTGTATCGCTTGTGGGCGGTTACTGATTGTGTTGCTTGTGATTCACGGTTGCGATTGTTGGCCGTCTTTCCAGTGGGCCAGGCTTGTGTATTATCCAAGCTTGTATTGTGTGAGTTGGCGTCATGCTGCACAAGTGGTTACATGTCATGCCATGTGTGTGATCAGTAACCTGTGCGTGGCGCCTGTAGTTCTGAATATGGCTTGTCTGCCTCCTTGGTGTGAAATTGTGTGTCAGATCAGTGACGGCACAAGACAAGTCTTTCATACTGGTGAGAGCCGGAATTAGTAAACAGCAAATCGCTGTGATCTCTTGTAATGGGGCAGAGGCCAAGATTGACGTACGTGAGGATGTGCCGCACCGTCACGGACTTCCATTTGCCCCAGTTTCTTACTTCACTTAGGTGTCCCCATGCACTGCATATGGTGCTAGATGGTGCTTGTGTGCCGCTCGTCACCAGGGTGATGTCTAGGGCCCTCTAAGTTGTGTCTTGTGGTGCCTGTGGTGCCTGGGCTGAGGTGGCACATGTGTTGTACATCTTGGCACATGTTGTACTTGATACTAGATGGCCTGATATGATTGGAGATGCAGCATGTCGGGGAGGGTGCTTCTACCATTGTCATGTATACGGCTATCTTTGCCAGCTTGTCCGCTGCATGCTTGTTAGGCGGTCCTCACTGGGTGCAAGCTTGGCCGGCATTGCTGTGCCTAGGGCCCGAGGTCACTTCAATCTTTTTCTCCGACCGCATGCCATGGTTGAAGGTGCTTGCCTGCTGCTTGGCACCCGGTATTGTGTCTTGTGGGCCACATAGTAGCCGGCCCACGGTTGGCACATATAACTGATGCCACATGTCGCCAGGGGGGGGGGGGGGTGCTGGCATTATCTGTACCTGTATGTTTTGCTGTACTTTGCTCGGTCGCACGCCTGTCAGGTTACTTTGGTGTGATGCAATGAGGCAGGTCATGAGCATCTGAGGCAGCATGGCCCTTTGCCTGCTGTGTCAAGCAGGTTTTCGCCCCTTCGGTGTTCCTATAGAGTATGCACCGCGAGGTTGTGCCCGGAGTCATCCACTGTGAATGTCCCCCAGCAATGTTTGGTTGGCGCTTGCCCGCTCTGGCAGCATGTGAACAGGCTTGTTCAGTGAACAATGTTCACCCAGGTATCATTGATCAACCCCTCGGTTTCGGGTAATGTGCCACAATATGTGCCATGCTCGCCCGACAGCTGCCGGCACGCGTTGGAACCTGCACCTAATAGACGCTTCTGTTTGGTTGTGACAGTAGGAAGCAGATGTCAGGGTAATCCACTTGCCCCTCAGAACAACGGGAGTCTGTTGGGCCCACTCGCCCATCCCCGCGTGCCGTTGCGGTGTTATCTCCAAAGCTATGGAACGACTAACAGCTATGCGTTCAACGTCCAAGTTGGTGTCAGCAACAGCTCCGGCGTGCGTATGGCAGGACGTCCGTAACCCCAGGCTATCACGGTTTGTCCTTACTCGTCATCTAGCACAGCTTGCACTTCGAGGTCTGACTGCTAGGGCGCGGCAGTAGCCACAAGCCCTGAATAGGGGTGCGCTCCTGTTAATCACAGTAATCAATTGTTTGCAACCGTGGTGACGCCATGCAACGCCACGGGTCCGTACCCTGTAATGCCACACCATCGTGTCCAGGGCACACCGCAAACCGCAGGGTCCTCAAGATGTTACCCTGACAGTTCCCAAACCGTCGCAGCCAAAGTCAACATCACTCCTGCACAGTGTAACAATCCAGCTGTGCTGCCATTTCTGCAAAGCACTGGACTGCTTGTGACAGGGCTGGAGGGGACAGCAGCTCGCACTTAGCGTTGGCGGCCCAAGCAAGCACCTGCTATAGCGACCAACACCACAATTGCTCGCTCAATTCAGAGTTGGCAACCGTCAATGTCTGCAAGAGCCAATGGGCGACCCAGCGACGGCGCCACAGTATGCATACCACTGCAGCTATTGCCAGCGCATCTGACCTGTTGCATGGCTCAGTCATTTTCACAGTATCACAATCAGGCAGTGGCCTGCTGCTCCATGTACTCTACTGCTTTCTGCTTCACAGCTGCCACATCAGCAGCAGATCCATGTGCCTGCTCGAACTCTAACCACCGCCTAAATAGCACTTTCATCTTCTTGGGTGGCAGCGATAGGCTTGTGGCGCGGGCTAGCAGGGAACGTACATGAGCAGTATCACCAGATTTGATCTCCTGCGAAGAACAAAAACCAGCCCAACAAGCTACCAGTGAGCGCACTGGGGTTGCATGGGATGGCGGCTTGCAGGCAAGTTCTACCCTTGGGCTGTGGAGTTGTATGCTAGGGGAGAGATGAAGAGTGCTGGGGCTAGCATACTACAGACAGCTTTGTTCATTAGCACACATACTTTTGCCTGCGATTCCTGCTTGCTTTCATTGTTCACAAACTATCCTGAAGTTATTACTTCTGTTATGCATGGAGGCCGTTGTAGGACATCTCAGTCACCCAGAGCATCTGAGCATATCAGCTGACTAGTTAAAACTAACTAGAGTCCATATCATATTCAGCAGACTCATAGTACTGCAGTACACCCAATGCTACTAGACACAGAGCTACCATCACCATAAGTGTGACAAAGCATGTGGCCTGCCAGGACATGTTTCAGAAGCCGCTGCTGTCACTGCCACACACGCGCACGTCAGCCAACTGACCTGATCAATGTATACGTTCCAGATGTCAATACGCTTGGGGTAGTTTGCTAGCATGCCTTCAAATATGCTGCGGCCTCTTTCAGCGCAACCAATGCGGAACTCGGCCAAAGCAGCTCTGCAGATGTTCAGCAGCACAAGCATGCTCAAATCAGGCCAGATACAATTGAGACACATACAGACCAGCTAACCACTGCCTCAGCATGTTGTTATTGACTGATAGACAGCTGCATATATCACTGCAATAACAGGCTTCTATTTCAGCTGGAGAGTGTGAGTGTGCGTGCTAGCATGGTGGAGTGGCTCTGGATTGCCAACTCCAAGCCCCGACTGCGGCTGTGGATTGCAGCCGCCTACGAAATTGGCGAGTATCACAACAGCAATGCCCAGAGTGCATGCATTATATATCGAACTTGCTTGCTCGGAAAGCGACAAGCTATTGGGTCCAAATTTTACCTAGTAAGAGCCTTGATATGTTTGTGCTTTGGTAGAGACTTCAATGCTCGCTCCAACACATTTCTTGCTGCTGCTGCATCGACTCCTGCTGCTGCCTTGCTGCTGGGGCCTGCAGCTGCATCATTGTCATCTGCTGCTCTGTCTGCTGCTTGTAGCGCTGACTCAAACGCACCCATCCACACCTACATACAGCAATCCAAGCATTGCAGGTGTGTGGATGCGAAGCAAGTTCAGGCTGACCAGGGCCCTCCCATACAGTATGGAAAGCAGCAGGAACCTTATTGCAAGCAGGGCAGGTGCACCTGAGATGGAAGCCGACACCGAATACAGTGTTACCAAACTGGTTGACTTGCACTGCAATCCCCTGGGGATGGTAGTCTGACCAACGACACCTGACAGCTAATCCGAATCGCATGCTCTTTGTACACATTCACAGCTTTCAATAAACGTACCTTGCAGCTAGTGTTGAACTTCTTTGTTGCTGTCTTCCACACGTCCGCCGCTAGCTCGTACCGCCCCGATCGCTCCAGAATACCAAGCAGCGCTATGTATAGCTTCTTCGGCTCTACATACTGCACAGCACGCTTGAAAACGGTCATCACGGCTTCTTCGGCGTCTGCGCCACCGTAGGCGTTCTCCAAGTTGAGCAGCGCGACCCAGACGTTGAACTTTTCTGCTTCTTCGGTCATCGCTATCGTGCTGAGCGCACGCTCGGCGATGCGACGAGCAGCATCAATTTCACCTATACAACAGTGACACGCCATTGTGAGATACGTTAACCGCGACCGGTATGAACTACCAACTTGGATACCAAGGCAAGGCCTGGAGCATCGATGCAGGTCCAACAGCATTGACTGCAAGTCGAACAGCATTGATGCAAATCCAACAAAACCGCGAGTGTTGATGCACCGGAACGCGTGTGGTACATAACAGGAACATAATGTAAGTCTCTCCGAACAGCCAACACGCTCTCCTGGCGATCTAGGCCACTGTGAACACCTATGATTGGCGCTAGGCAGACGCACACAGGCACATACATGACAACCATTCTGGTGCCAGAACACTGATCACGCGACCAATGCACTGCAACCCTCACCTAGCTTGAGCTGGAAGGCCATGTACTTGATCCACAAATAGCTGCTGTTTGGCTCTGACATCAGCTGCTGCTCATAAGTTGCCGCACTCTCAGGGCCAGTTTCACCAGCTAAGCGGGCCTTCTCAGCAGCTCGGATCTCAGCCTCATGCTGAGCTTTGAGCTTCTTTTTCTGAGCTTTACTCAGCTCTGATGTGCCTGAAACAATACCAGAAGGATGCAGACAGTCAGGCACACTCAGTAACAGTCATGTCCTAGTGCAGGGTCCAAATTGATTCACAAGGCTTTTACAGGTATGCTGCTGTAGTGGATCTGACCACCCACCATGCTGCAATGTACACAAGTGCATGCCGACAGCCTTAGCCACAGAAAGTAGTGAGTAACAACGGTAGGGAATGTGAAGTCGCCCCGACACACACATTACCCTCCCTCAACTTACGCTAGCGCTCTCTAGAAAGCGCTATGCGGAGCTCATTCATTCAATCATTCAGTGAGTAACAACACCGCAACCCCACAGGTACCGGCTACATAGCTCAATCGTGGATAACATGTGTTGTCACATGGTTTGTCACCACAAGGGAGTCCTTCCAGCCTCACCATTAGCCACTGCTGCTGCCGCTGCTGGCCCATCAGCCAACTGTAACTCTCCCCAATCATCCGCAGTAGCAGCAGGAAGTCCAGGAGTCGCCACATCATCATCAGCTGCCCCTTCATCTTCAGATTCAGATTCACTCTGATCTTCTGATGCTGACCCAGACTCCTCATCACTGGCTGATGCTGACTCATCACCTTCACCTGTGGGCAGCCAAGCAGGCATCAACAAAATGGGAGGGGATACGATCAACTTTCAAGAATGTAAAAGAAGGCCCTTGTTTAGGAGGTAAGGGGGGGGGTGTCCCGCGCTCCAGATAAATGACACACTGCATGTCAGCATCTGCTGCAACACCTGCAAATATGTGATAGACAGCGTGCAGATTTTACCCGCCTGCATGGCCTGCCACTGAAGTCTCCATCGGTTGTTGCATCACACAGCTGTTTCCCCCATTTCAAAGGTGGCAAATAAGCAACAGGGGTGTTGATGAAGCAATGCTGCTCATGCGAGCCCGAGTCTGTATGCTGCACCATACGAAGGCGTACTACGGTCCATGGGCAAGTAACAGTCCGTGGGCAAGTGACAACCCACCTTCATCCCCCTCCTCCTCTTCAGACAGTTCCATGTCGTCCATGTCAACGTCACTGTCAGCAGCATCTGCCCCACCTTCTGAACCATCATCAGAGCCTGCAGTCCAATCCAAAAACGGGCTGAACAGAATTGTGGCAAAGCAACCCCTTTGAAGGCTTCAACATGATATTGGCGCTAGATGGCTGATACCACAGGCGTAAATGTTGCGGTGTTCAGAGCTGGTGGGGTGGATGTGAAAGGATGTGCACTCCGCGAGCCACATCAGCAACTCAGCAGCCGTGCATCACTATCAGCAGCATCTTAACCATCTCTGCACCATCATCAGACCCTGCACAGAACCTGAACGACTGCTAACAGCAGCTTAGCAGGCGTCTACATTAACTGTGAACTCCTCCGTCAGCATCAATGAAGGAGTGAACACTCTTTCCACTACCTTCAAACCCCGGAGAATAGTTACATGCGTGCTCGACATTGTTGCCACATGCCAGTGACACCAGATGTTTGCAGCATGTGCAACATCTATAGGGAAAGAATGGTAGCACGCTCCCTGCTGAAGTGCTATGCAGACGGCTGCTTCCAGATAGATCCCTAACATCATAGGCAGCTGGCACAAGTGTTGATTGATGTAGCTGCATGGTGTGATAAGGATGCCAGATAGAAGCCCTGATCACTGATAGCAGCTGCTGCACAGGTCTCCTGACAGAGCTGGTAGCGTACACAAACTGGCACTATCATACCTTGAACACATGCCTCTAGATCACAATGAAAGATGGCAAATAACAGTTATAACATACCTGATTCCCCTTCCTCCATTTCAGATGCTGACTCATCCTCACTTCCCTCCTCAGAGCCTTCAACTTCCATGGCATCTAAAACCTCATCATCAAAATCAGGTTTTAGTTCCTTTGTGACACCACCTAAACCCCGGGCCTGATCTGCATCAGCCCCTAAACCCTGATTGTCATCTTCATCTGCCACTAACAACTCGGGTTTCATGCTGAGTGAAACCTTGTTATTTTCCTTGTCAACTGACAAAACCCTAACGGTTACGGCTTGGCCTGGGGTATAGTGTGATGGCAGATCCTTGACAAAACCCTGGCTGACTTGACTGATGTGGACTAAACCGCTGACACGGCTGCGGCTGAGCTCGACAAAGACACCGTATTTCTCAACTCGGCGAACCTGCAAATGCAAATGGTTAGCAGCTGTAAGTACAGCATATCGGGCAAATTGCGCTGCAGGAAAGGACCACAGACCAAACGAACTGCGGCAGCTTCTCTTGTAGCAGTACACGCAGCAGAGAGTGATCCCTCAGCGAGATGCCTTCAAGCAGCAAACTGCACGAGTCCAACACTTACGCATTTTATGCATTGAGACTACAAATCCACGGACAGTAAAACAGCATAATCGACCTAACAGCCCACCTTGCCAGTTGTCAGTTCGCCTTCTTTGATGTCTCCAATAGTCCTGAGCTGCCCAGCCCCCTCACTCCTAAGACTCAACTCAACCCTAACACCGTCATCCTCAACCCTAACACCACCCTTGAACCCTGGCCCCTCAGCTGCTGCTAAGCCCTGACCCTGTGGCGGTTTAGTGTGCTCCACGGACAAAACCCTGCCCTCAACTTTAGACCCCACTGGAAAGGCGGCTGCTGGATCTTCCACAAAGCCATCTGAAAGTTGGCTGAGTTTTATACGGGCGTCGTGGAAACGGTCCAAGACTATGAAAGCACCTTTGGTGGATACGCTACGCACGTAGCCTTGCACCTGCGTATGTAGAAAAACCACAGCCAAATGAATGTCAGTTGGTGCACCAGGTGGTCTTCTATGAACTACATTGTGCATTGGTACACATGAGAGTTTGTCTGGATTTGCAACCTGCAGTGCGGCGCAGCTGCAGACCTGTTATAACTGTTATATTTGTAAACACTCATCTCAGACTGAACATATGAACTGCATCGGCACGAGAACAGGTAACAGCAATACGCGCCATCACATGACCTGTACTGACTCACACAACACGATTCACAACAGCTGGCCTCACCTTGGAGCCAACCTTCACCTTATCCAGCTGCAGCAAGCCCTCTTTATTCAACCCCACTGATGCTGCTGCTGCTGCCAACCCCTGCTGCTGCTGCTGCTGCTGCTTGCCGGCCACTATACCGCCATCCCTGGGTCTCAGACTCAGCACAACCCTGCCCTTGCCATCAACTAAAGCCGGGCTAGGTTTAGCAGGGTTCTGCTTGGCCCCAGGAGCTGCTAAAACCCTAGCTCTAACATAAACCCCCATGTTAAACCCTGCTAGGGCATTAGGCACCCAGTCATCATGCAGATCTGTTAGTGACACTATACCCTGAAGCCTAGGCCCTAACTGAACAACAACCCCGGACCCTGCTACTGAGACGATCTTACCCGGAACCAACTGCCCCGCTGACGGGGCCGCATCCGCTGCTGCTGCTACTGCTGCTGTGCCCTGTGCTGCTGCAGCAGCAGCAGCAGGGTCCGTGATCGCCCGCCGTACGCGATCACTGCGCAAGCTGAGATCTAGCGTATGATTCTTATAATCTAAACCCAGAACAACAGCAGCCACAGCTTGCCCTATGCTAAACCGCTCTTCAAATGATACTGCAAGTTGATCGGGTGTGTCTCCAGATTCTAACACATGTACACGGCCCTTGATCTCGGGTGCAAGGGACAGCCAGAGCGCATCCGACGTTATGCCACAGACCCAGCCGATTACTTTGAGGTTGGGGTGTAGGTCATTGGCACACAACACAGGAGGTATCTTCAGCTTGTCACCACCCTGTGGTCAGCCAAAACAAGGAATATCAGGGTCAAGAGTTTGAGTAAAGGATAAGCTGCTGTAGTGCTTGAGAGACATGACTTATGGTTGCAAGTGATCGATTACACAGCCCTTGTCGTGCCACAGACCCAGCCGATGACCTAGAGGTTGGGGTGTAGGTCATTGGCACATAACACAGGAGGTATCTTCAGCTTGTCACCACCCTGTAGTGTCAGCAAGAACAATAAACAGGGTTGAGGGATGTAACGTATAAAATCTTGCAAGCAGTCGATTACGCAGCCCTAGTGATGCCACAGACCCCAGCCGATTACTTTGAGGTTGGGGTGTAGGTCATTGGCATAAGAAACTAAAGGGATCTTCAACTTGTCACCACCCTGTAGTCA
>NSMO01003403.1:0-11817 GCA_002588565.1 Coelastrella sp. UTEX B 3026
TTGAGGCGCATCAGCTGATAGGTTGTTGCTTGTGCTTACTGCAGAAGCTGTACTGGCAGACTGGATGTCTAAACATTAGTGACCCTGTATTCAGTGCTGCACGTGCTACAGCAGAGCATTACCACCTGCCACACGAAGCACTAACAGCTCAACAAGCTGAGCAACGGTGGCCAGGTGGGCAGGTGGATCTCCTGCAGCTTGCTGGTCAGTTGTTTGCAACTTTCCTGCGAGGCCAGCCTGCATGAAACTATGGCAGTGATATGTGACAAACATGTAGCACCTGTGTCACGTAATTCTTGCGACAATAATACTTGATGCATTCTGTTGGCGGTTCTGATCGATTTGGGTGAGTCGTGATATTGGGAATGGAATTGAAAAGGGTGAAAAGGGGATGACCGCAGCAACACCTCACATGTGCTTGCTTTCCAGGTTTGAAACTCCCAGCAAACACGCCAGTGCTGTATGAAGAAGTTGGCGGGATAGTTGAGCCTGAGAAGATGATTCAAGCACATATACTGAGGGCTTGGTACTATGGAGCTCATGTCAGAACAGGAGAAAAGGTCAGCAAATGCATGTCAGACTCTAGTGAGTAGTTAATCACACTTTCTGAGCCAATACAAACCCATTTTCAACCCAAAGCATGTGCACTTGGTCTACTCTGACTCATGTTGCTCCCCTGTATGTGTACATTTTGTGTTGCAAAGATGTTTGTGGTTTCTGTGTATCTAAAATGCTCTGACAAGTTAGTTGGTTCACCACAGGTTTTAGCATCTAGCAGCGCCTATATGTATGATCTAAATTATTGAGAAGGGAACAGCCGGCAAACGTGTGCTCTGATTTGCAGTGTATAGGTTGGGAGGCAGATGGTGAGGACGGTCCTGTCCGAGTGACAACAGACTACACAACATATGAAGCCAACAAGTTGATAATTACAGGCGGCGCTTGGATTGATCAGTTGGTCCCGGAACTCAAGGTGAGTGTAACAAGAATACAACAAGCAGCTAAAATTCATTGCTGGGTTGCAGATGATGGATTGGAATAGCTGGGTTGGGTGCTTGCGTGCTGCAGATGTCGAGCCTGTTGACCAACATTCTAGCACCTTGCTATACCCCTGGTCACACACGTGTCTTTGAACTAGCTATATCTGACCTTGCTATACCCTTGGTCGGCAGGCTTGTCTTCTGCAACACGCACAAAAGTAACGTGTGTGCTCCCGGCAGACCTCGTGTCACCCTGCTGCCTGCAATCGCCTGTGTGTTGGAAACCTCAAGTTGCCTTATCCTGCAGCATTAGATGCCACCAGTACAACATTTCAACATTCCATTCGAGTTGCATTGGCTGCAGTCTGCTTTATGGACATTGCTTGAAGTTGTGCGCCTGATTTCCTGCAACTGTGTGTCTGTGTGTACCTGCAGGGTCTGTGTGTCCCAGGTCGAGTCAGTGTTGCATGGTTCCAGTCACAGCAACATGACTTGTACCATCACAGCAGATTCCCTGTGTGGATTCTCCATGACAGTGAACAGAATGTGCCGTTCTATGGCTTCCCTGAATTTGGGAAGCAAGCAGGCAAGTCTACTGCTGAGCATTGCTATGGGTTGAGGGGTGCGGCAGCGTTAACCGTTGTAGACATTAATTGCACAAAGAAACATATCATAATTGTAACATAATAAGGATTGGCTTCCTATGATGCAGTATTCAACAGCTGACCCAGGAAAGTATTCTGGACCCTTCGCCTCATGTTAACAACAGCAGCGGCGCTGTACACAAGCTCCGGGTGTGGGGTTGTGTGGATGCATAGCTATACAGGCCACTCTCTATGTCTAGCAGAAAGGGACTGAGTCAGGGAGTGGGCACCCCTTTGTTGACACTCCGATTGTACAAAGCGCTGTATTTGCAGCCCGGTGTCAACCAAGGCAAACAAGTTGGTTGGTTTGGTCTAAAACGCTCAAAGTCCCACCATACTTGGTCCTGCAGGCGTGAAGTTAGGCAAGTTCTCTGTGGGCGCTGAAGAATGCAACCCTGACAACTTGCAGCGTGAACAGCGGCCTGAAGATATCGAGCCCTTGCAAGCAGCCTTGCAACGGCATATGCCTCAGGCAGCTGGGGATCTGTTGCACTTCTCAACGTGTATGTTCACTATGACTCCGGATGGACACTTTGTGATTGATCATCACCCAAGACATAAGCAGGTGTGTGTCTTGTGGATGGACTTTATCCTGTTCTATGTTGCATGAAACATTGATCTGTGATGGTGAGCTTATGCATTATCGCTCCACATAATGTCCGGTCGAGGCTGCTTCTCAAAGCTGGTGCTAGCACCGCAGAGTACTTGGTGTTGTGTGAAACGTTTCCAGCTGCAGAGCACTTGGCGATGGCAAAGGACCATCAAGTCCATGCAGTGCAGTGCCATCTGTTGTGCGGCATCCCATTTGACCCTTGAACATGGTGACTGAGAAGTGCTTTTTGCTATGATACGTAACTTAACAATATGATATGTCATGTTTCTTGCAGGTTATCTTATGTTCAGCATGTTCAGGGCACGGCTTCAAGCTGAGTCCAGCCATCGGTTCTATATTAGCAGACATGGTACTCAAAGGGAGCTGCACAGAGTTTGCAGAGCAGCTGCACATACATAGGCTGGACAGGAGGAGACAGGGGCATGCAGCGGTACTAGACAGATTCCAGCAGTAGCAGTAGGCTCCAAGGTTGCAGACGGCAGCATTGCACTCGCTTGGCTGTGTTTGGTTAGACAGCTCTGGGCTTGAGTTGTACGAGGTTGTGGGTGGCATAGCGTCTGACGTAGTATTTAGCTACAGACCGAGAACAGCACGAGTCGATATTCAAAAATAAGCAAGTGTGTGGTCCGTTGGATCGTCGAGGCGGCTCACCATCTGGTCACCCTCTGGACGCCGGCAAGCAGCCGTTCGCTCTGGTATTACGGTAGTGGCAGATGGAAGGGCTTGTGCATCGCCTGAGTGCCCGAAGTGTTCTTGTGACATGTGTCCGGTTTTGCGCGGCAAATTAGCACCGCAGTCTGCACTCTTTACTTGCATTTGCAGCAGCAGAAACACCCAGCAAACTGCTGTGGACAATCTTGGCTGGTGTTTTGTTTGCTTCTTGGGTCCTGTAATCTTTGCCCGGTTGTTTACGGCGGTGGATTTGACGGTACCGGTGGTTCCGGGACTTGCCACCAACTAATGACTAGGAAACATAACTAAAGCAGACAGGCGCGGCATCATGCACATAACGGTTGATAGCAGTGTTGGCGAGTCTCAGGGTGAGGCTAAGCGCGCGCGAGAAGCAGGCATACGACCATTCAACTGCTTGCAGTACATCGCAGATTGTGCGAGGTCCCTTTGAATAGTAAGCAGCGCATAGCAGACTCAACCGTAGCTACACAGCTCGCATAGATAGCTTTTGAGCATGTTTGCGTGCCGTCATGACGCGCAGGTGAAGGCCCCTTTGTCTTGACGCAGCCACTCCTTCGCCGGTGCTCTGCAAAGCAATCAATCACATTAAAAAGTGCATAGAGAGACCATAATGCTGTGGCTCTCAAGTCGGGTCCGTTGGCATTGGCGGCGCACCGCGTTGGTGAATTGGGATTTCTGAACTGCGGCGGTTATGGCTGTATACGGTTATGTTTGAACGACCTTCCGCAACTTTGCACCATTTTCGTTCTGGACGTTTGGCGGAGGGTCATTCGGCAAATGTAACCGTATACCGCCATAACCGCCAACGTTGACCGGTGAACGTTTCCGGTCAACGTTGAGACCGGATAACAGACCCGCAGGGTCGCTTGAACACCATTGTTTCTAGTCTTGATCCAGTCATCATCATCACCATTGTTTTTGGAGACAATTTTGCATTGGTGTTGACTGTTGATCCTTTGCGGCACACCGGCAGGTGTCTGTGTCTACTGCAGTAGACAAGCTGCAGCGGGGTTCCGGCCAGCCAAAAGTGCTTATTGCAGACCACGGAAGCGGATGAGACCGAGATGTCGTACACTGCGGCCCTTCCCAGCTCTGCTGCCGCTGGATGTCTGAAGCTGTGCGGGGATATTGTGCAACTGGTCGTCGTCGCGAAGCACAACAAACAGGAGTTTAGGAGCTTACGAGCTGCCGTCGAAAGCATTGATGCCTTCCTGTCAAGGATATGCCCGGCTACTATATCTGGCAGTGGTGCGAAAGCACTCGGTAAGCCGAGAACTCTGCAATCAAGCAGCTGTACAGCGGCATGATGCGATGCTCCACATGCACTCGCCGATTGGCCGTAATATGGCTGTCGCTGTAATTCTGCATCCGCAGCAAGGGCCATGCTGCCTCCGTAGGAACGAAGGCCGCATCTGATGCCATGTGCCAACTACCATGATGGGCTGCAGGAACAGGCAGCTACCTTGTACTTGATTGCCGCACAAGGTGCTAGGCGGCATGTTTTGCCAAAGCAATGGCACCTGTAACTCAGCAACTGTGCTGCAATTCTGCCTTTTTCTGTAGGGACCCTTTACACAACTCTCCAACATGCTGAAGCGTTCCTGCACAGGGTCAGCAACGCCGGGCCCCTGGTTTCTTTGTTGACAGCTTCATTGGTCAGGCAGGAGTTCCTGTCGATACACCGAGACCTCACATGCACGTTTCAGATTCTGGCAGCTGGAGAACAGCTTATGGTAAGCATGGAGAACAGCTTATGGAAACAGCGGCGGCCAACCAACAGCAGGTGCAGGCAAATAGTGAGGGCATACAGTGAACGTGGCTGCAGGATCAAGTTGCAGGATTGACTCAGAAGCCAGGTTCAACATGTTGCTTGAAATCCTCATTTCAGATAATGTCTGTGGTAGCAACTTCAGATAGTGTCTGTGGTAGCAACTGAGCAGCAGACTCTCTGCCTATGTATACATCAGCTAATGTGGTGCATGCTGGGGATTGGGTGCAACAACACTTCTGCTGTAAAGGCGTCCTCTGCATCTACCGTTACCGGGCCAAGTCTGGCTGCTTGCGTCTTCTGCTGCTGTAGGGGATAGCCAATGCCCACTCTGAGTTGTCAAATGTTCAACGGGAACTCAGCTACACATCAGCATTCTTTGTCGAACAGGAGCAAGCTGCAAACAGTGCATGAGGGTTTTATACACACGACTATGATAGACAATATAGGCTATGCGTGTAGCCCCATCTCTTGATTTACATGTTGGCCTGTATATGTGCTGCATGCATGCTGTGGTGCCCAGCAAACGTGTTCAACACTCAGTGAGCAAAGTTCCACAGCTAAGTGAACTCCGAATGGCAAGCTAACAAGCGCATGAAGGTTGTTCTCCTCACAGGCTAAGAGACCTGACTGCAGCGGCCCAGCAGCAGCAGAAGCCTGACGAGGTCCTGCACAAGGCTCTGCTGCGTCAACTACAAACCTTGGACCAGATCAGCAGCCTGAGCCCTGATGATCTGCTGGCTGAACTGCAAGCACTGCAGATGGCAGCATTGTATGGGGATGACAGCACAGCAGGCAAACAGAAGACTTTGGGTGATCAAACCGAAGACTTCTTGATACAGCAAGTGAGTCTGCCAAGCTGGGTGTTCTTGGCAGATGTGTGAGAAGCGCAGGTTGCAGCAGCGACGGGTTCAACATTCAACATTTTGGTCTCAAGAATACTGTTCCCTTGCATCCCAACAGCTGCACCATGCTCAACGATTCACACCTTGGACGCCCCGCTGAGCTGCAGTGCCCGTGCTGGTGCAGCTCATGCACACAGTACAGCGCCGTTACCCGCGACTCTGCTTTTAGTTGACCACTACCCAACGATGGCAAGCCCCTGCTGCAAATCCTACACAGTTTCCTGTGCTGCGTGCAGTTATGTGCTGCTCTTGCCCCGCGGGCAGCTCAGGCCAACAAGCCCCTCACGCCAGCAGCAGCACCCGAACCACCACCCTGGTTCCTATGCCCAATCAGCAAGGAGATCATGGTCAAACCTGTCATGTTGGCTGAAACAGGTCAAACTTACGAAGCAGCAAACATCCAGAGGTGGCTGGAGACGCATAACACGTGTCCTGCAACTGGCAGAGTACTCAGCAGTAAGATGCTAGTTAGCAACTACAGCCTAGCACAAGCTATCCAACAGTGGGCTAAGGAGTACCAAGTGACACTGCGGCCAGTGCCAACCTATACGCCTGCTTTGGCAGTTAGCGGTCTTGGTGGGCCGACCCCAGGCAGCAGCAGCAGCCGTGTAGCTGTTGGTGCTGCAGCACAGAGGCAGCAGCAGCAGCAGCAGGAAAGCAAAAGGATGCGGTCAGTGCTTGATGGTACATCCTTGCACACAGCATCACCAGCAGCAGCAGCGGTGGCAGATCTTGAACGTGGTGACCATGCAGCTGCAACTGTGAGTGCTAGGCCAAAACTGGTCAGTGCGCTGCAGCAACAGCAGCAGCAGCAGCAACTTGGCAACAGTGACATACACAGCAGCGCGGACGCAGCAACGGTGCTTGTACCTGCGGCACCCTTCTCTTCACAGCCCACAGCAGCAGCAGCAGCGACAAGTGGCAAGAAGCATTGCCTTTGTCGCTGTACACGCACTAGCTGGGCTGTGATCATCATCCTAGGGCTCATAGCAGTAGCAGCAGGGGTCAGTGTGGGAGCTTATTTTGCTGCCACTGGCAAACGCCAAGCTGCTGCTGCAGCAGTAGATACTGGTGGTCCACCTGCAACATCACCAGACAGCATTAATGCAGGGCAGCAGGCCACTGCCGCAGCTTGGCAACCTGATCAGGGTGCGATGACCGAGTCAACTTCAAATACAAAGTCAACTGCACATCCAGCTGCAAACAGTGGTCCAAGACCTGGAGTTCCCAACACCAATGGTACTGCAGGGACTACAGCTGGTGATGGTGCAGGGAGTGCAAAGTTACCAGGTTGTTACAACACCAGTATAACATCGGGGGGGGGGGCAGTGTTTGTGTCCTCCTGCGAGATCAAACTGTCCGATGTTGGGGTATCATCAGCGGACCGAGGCTTTGGCAGTCAGCACAGAGAGCCATCAGCGATTTGAAGAATGTTACGGCCTTGGCTGTTACCGATAATAACATATATGCTGTGACCGACAATTACATATATGCTGTGACGAGCTCAACCGTGATGGTTTTGGGTGTCAAGAATTTCAATCCTGGGGTTAGCAATGTTGCAGCTATCTCCACACTGGCAGGGGGCGAGGGGCGTGTTTGTACTGTGTCTTTTGATGGCCTGGCGTCTTGCTGGGATGATATGTTTCAAACCCCCGTTGAACTAACACAGCCGCCTGATGGCGCCAAGGACATTGCAGTAGGTGGTGATCATGTATGTGCCATCACAAGGGTGCACGACATCACCTGCTGGGGCATGCCATCCGATGCTCGCAGATTCTGGGAAACTCGCAGATTCTGGGAAACTGCAGTGCCTGACGGCACTGCCGGTGTTAGCATAGCCATAGGTTCGGGAGAGTCGCACAGCTGCGCTTTGAAATCAAGCAGTGACGTAACATGCTGGGGAGATGGCCCGGATTACGGCCAAACCACCGTACCTGAAGGTGTGACCAATGTAACAGTGCTTGCTGTCGGGTGGAATCACAACTGTGTGGTAACTGGCCATGATAAACATGTTATATGTTGGGGTTCAAATCAGTTTGGTCAGGGGTCCGTCCCCAAAGGCTTGATAAATGTCCATGATGTGGCACTTGGGAACTTTCTCTCGTGTGCGTTGGTGTCTGAGGGTGATTCATGCAAGGCTGTATGTTGGGGTGATGATGGGTATGGCCAAGTCAGCGAGGCGCCAAGTGACCTTTATGCAGCTTGAGCAGCGTGTGGTATACCACTTCATTCGCGTTGGAGTAGCAGTGGTGACGGTATGGCTAGCTATAGCTGCAGCCATCCACTTGCTTTATAGCGATTGAAGTCATAGTTGTGGCCATCACTGCCTCTCTTGTTATGCTTTGCTTGTGCTACCATCATGGGTCCAATTTCTTCCTACCACCCTCAACTACTGCTGCTCATCACTCTCAAAACCACTGACTCAGTATGACCTTGGCAAGCTACCAATGTCAGTCCATTATTACCGATCACTCTCCAAGCCTATCAGTCATATAGTGACTGCATAGCTTAGGTACATCCCAGCTGCTCTTCTCTCTCCAGTATCATGCTGCTCTGCTAAGAGCAGGTAAGAAGTGATATATACCAAGTGCTTGATCTTGTGCGACTGGCACCGCTGTCGAACCGCGCCCGCCCGAAGCCGGCCGGCTGCCGCACCAGTCGGCGCACGGTAAACGAATATACCAGAGCAGATTCCTGCGGCTTGACCGTTGATGCGACATCATCGGCATACACACAAGCTCGGCGCTTTTCCCCCGTTGAATAGTTCAGCGACCAGATCATTGCGGTCTCCAGGTCATAGGCTGGACAGAAAGAGTTGAGGGCACGCAGCGGTACTAGACAGGTTCCAGCAGTAGCAACAGGCAGGCTCCACGGAGAGCTCTGGAACTGGCTTATATGTGGTTGTGGGTGGCATAGGGTCGTCTTTAGCGGGCTTGAGAACATAGCAGCATGAGCCGATACTAAGCAAGTGTCGGGTACCGCACCGCTGCGAAGGACGACGCGTCGACGCGGCTCACCACCTGATTGCCACTGAGTGGACGCCAGCAGGAAGCCGTTTGCTCTGGTATCACGACTACAGTTCCGTACCTTCCAAGGGCTTGTGCATCGCCTATGTGCCCGTAGTGCTCGTTTGGAGCGGGTCCAGCTTGGCTCAGTCTGCGCTCTCGACTTGCGGCCGGATCCGGCTCCGGAGGAACGCGACAGCTGTCTTCGCTGCTGTGGAGGCCCAGGCTGGTATGTCAACCTGTACAAGACTGTGATGCCTGATCCGATCTGAGTTCCCACACTGAGCACCGAGTTCCCGTTTTTCAGCTGTGGTCGCGCCAAAGTACAGTGCCAGGCAGTACAATCCTGTACTGGCAGATTACCAAGGATCACAGGTATGTCCGCATCATTTGCTACAATCCATCAATCATCTCGTTGATGTTAGCCTAACTTGAAGTTAACCTACCAACGGAGGTTTGTGGCCTCCAACTTGTGGCACATGTTGCTTGTTAACGTGTGCGTGGCCATGACAGCAAGGGGTACTATATAGATTCTATAGTACCCTTTGATGACAGCTCTGACCACATGTTACTTATGTGAAACCTCCAACGGCTGCATGTGCTTGACGTCAGGCCAAGTGATTTTAATCTGTACTAAATACCTTCTTGCTTGCAACCACCGTCTACAAACTGCCTGCAATACGAGCTACTGAGCTACTCAGGCTGCGTATCAGCTCTTCCAACACCAGCAGTCCTCTGACAACACCCTAATAACACCCCAATAACACCCTAACAGCACCCTGATAACACCCTTCATACCCTAATAACACCCTGGCACAGGGTCCAGGGCTGGCCAGCATTGGGCTGAACCATGCGTGACCGGCACAGCCTGACTTGAGATCATTGCAAACTAGTTTTGTCTAGACCTTGCCAGATCCAGACCTATTACTCCTGGCCTCACACTCCAACACTATTAGGAGGTTTCTGCCAGTGCCCTCTAGACAGTCGTGTCAGCCTTTGCCACGCACAGCTCCGTACCGGTCGAATGTTCAGCGACATGCAGACTCTGGAGAGAAAAGAGCAGCTGGGAAGTACATAAGCTACGTGATGACTGAGGGGATGGAAGAGTGGTAATGGTTGACGGAGAGTAAGAACCTGGGATGGTGAGACTGAGAGTGATGAGTGGTAGGAAGAGATTGGTCATACCTTAAACGCGCTAAATATTCGCGTTGAGCTCAATGCGAACATTGAGAGGACAGGGTCCAAGTTCGTGTGGAGCGAATGTTCACTGTTGGTCCGCGCGTTCGCGCGGGCTGACCAGCAGGGCACAGCAGTTGCGCAGCATGCATAACAGAAGTAAAACTTCATAATAATTTGTTAACATGCAGACAGTCTCTCTGGTGCCGCTGCAGACAGCCTGTTTGGTCCCAAAGGCGGCCATCACCACGTAAGCACAACCTAAACACGCCTACTTATAGGTATAGCTGTCTGGACCCCCCAGCTGGTATATGTACGCCAGAAGCGTGGTACGTACTGCAGAGGGTTTTGCCTGCGATCAGCACATTTCTTGGCAGTTCGCGTCTGGTCAGCAATTTTTTTCCCAGGAGATTTATGATTAATGCATGTTTGGACCGATTTAAACGGTCGCATGCAGCTGAGCATAATCTTTTCACGCGCAAACGATCAGCGCGTTCACGATATAACACTGTTCCGCTTTTCCAGACGGTGTTGACACCGGGTCGGAACACCGTTTGACACCGCGCGGTGTTGGGACCGCGGACCTACAGTGCCAGGCGGCCGCAGTCACGACACCGGACGGACAACGCGAATTCCGTTTCTCGTAAATTCAGAGACGCAGTAGCACAAGCAAATTGACGGGAGCGACAGTGATCGGCCACACTCATGTCAGCAAGTCATGGTGGACAGGTTCTGCAACAAAGTTCGCCAAGGAAAAAGGCTTGATGTCTTCCGCACCACGTGGTAGCGGGCATGTGCACAGTACACATGGTGGCCACTCACGTGATATTACCTGACTCTGGTGTGTGGTCAGTCGCCAGCACATGTGTGACCACACTGCATCATGCTGTGCGCAACACGCCTGCCCACCCGATATCAGCCTGGCAGGCTGACTACTGAGCTCTAGCTAAAGCCAACAAGGCAACGGCCTTTGCATCTAGAGCTTCACACTCATTTGCAAGCTCTGCCGGCAGGGGTATGCTGTAATACTCTGCTAGGTGCTTCAGCACTGCAGCATTGCTGCTGGCCACCACCACTCCAGACAGCTCTTGAGATCTGAGCATGCCATGCTGTTCACAAGCCTACAAACACGAACATCGCATGTGATCACTTTGTTCCTCAGGGACATGGGCATAGAACATGTGCGAGACATGTCAACAACATCAGTGCACAGGATCAGAGAATGTAACACCTCTGTTTGCTCACATTCAAGACATTCATGTGCTGCTGATAATGAAGGACGCTGAATAGTGCTCATTAAGCAGAAGACATATCTCAGTTTGAGTGCTGCTTTGCCGCCGACTGTGCACAGGCTGCAGTGGCTGTAAGAGGTGCAGAGGTAGACCTTCTGATGGCATATTGTCAACATGCATCATCCTACATTGTCAACATGCATCATCCTACATTGGACCACCAGGAGAATGTCTTGCTATGTTGTCATAGCTGATACTGCTGGCAAAATAAGGGTCGACTATAAGATAACAAGGTTTAGATCTTGTTATGGGAAAGCCATACCGCCCACCTGCAGAAACGTAACAAAGCCCTGATAAAACCCATCGTAGTCCACCAACATCACTGGTGACACAAAACCATCACTGCCACCGCCGCCGCTGCTGCTGCTGCTGCCAGTGCTGGTTTTGCTACTCTTTGCCGCTGGCCCATCCATAGCAGCAGCTATTTGCTGTGGCAGCTTCCTCAGCTGCATGAGTGTCAGCAGCTCAAACAACTCGTCCATTGTGCCAAGGCCTCCGGGGAGAAACACAAATGCTGTACAGTCATCTTCACAGCGGCGGCAGCCAGCTTGCACCAGGCCAGACTTACGAGTGGACAAGTGATGGCACATTACCTGCATGATCATGTAGGCACACAACCATGCTATTTGCCAACCCTGTTTGTTGTTGTTGACTGCAGGATGCCGCCTGCCTGTCTTGCAACCGCTGGCAGTGACTCATTCATTGCGACCAGGCCTTCAGCCAGGACCGGAACAACCAATC
>NSMO01003411.1:0-13413 GCA_002588565.1 Coelastrella sp. UTEX B 3026
TTGCTTGTGAGGTTTTTGCTGCTGCTGGACTGTGCTGAGAGTGACTCTGGCTTCGTTGCGGGTTTGTACTTTGATAGTTTGGCTGACGCCAACCTTGCATTATCAGGCTGGGAGCAGTAGTAGCAAATGCGCAGGACACAAGACAGTTGGTTGGGAAGAAATGTTGCCATGACTAGTAGCTGCTGTACGTGCAGTAGATGCCGGGTAAGCTTAGGTCAGGTATGCAAGTGCTGCACAGTTGTGCATACGGTCGGCAAGTCTACAGGCACATGGCCAGGTGGGCTACTACCTGCCAGAACACTACCTGCTGCTCAGAAAATACAGTACATGGAGCTATCACATTCAGCGAAAGCAGAAAATGTCTCCAGGCAACGAATCTGTAATGATTTGCTTACCACGCTTGGCTCCTCCTGCCAACCGGTGAGCTCCCAGCACTCCTCATCTGCAGCTGACAGAGCATCTGCATCTGACGCTGCTTTGACCGACAGCCTCCGCGAACTGCTGTTACGACTGCTACCGTCAGCTGCTGGCATGGTGCACGCCTGGTTAGACGGGGTCTAGCTGCCCTGCTGCGAGCTTTTGAAGACTGTCAGAGGCTGACAAGGCAGGACATTAGATTTGTGGCCTTTGAGCCTGTCCTAGTCATCTTCGAGCTGGCTGCTTGGGCACAACTAAGATTACATTTTCCTCGTTGTGTTTCATACCGCAAACCCAAGCAGGAATACCATATGGCCTCATACTGTCAGTGCACCTGTGAGATGTACAGCAGGTTGACAATAACCTCCAGGCCTCAAGCAAGCGCCCTGACAGGCTACTTTGAATAATTTCTACAACAAGGTGTGCTCTTGCGTGTGTCAACAAAGTGTGTACGGACTTACGACCAGTCCCGGAAGCAGGTACAGCGCCGATGAAAGAGCTTATCCATACAACAGGCCATCTAACGTACACTGAATGTTTATCAGCTAGTGCGTTCTGCCCTCTAGCGCTCGTGCTAAGCTTGCCGCGCCCGCACGACTCACCTGTCACCAGTGGCGTGTTAGTTTTCGTGCCTGGGACGTTGTCCCTTGCAAAAACCGTCACAACTTATAGACGTGTACCAGCACACTGTACCAGCGCTATATCACCTGTCTGCCCGATTGGTCTCCTGCTATGTTTGCAGCAAAAACTCCCGCTGATCCGATCTGCGCTGTGAAGCCTTCAAACACAGTCTTTAAGCAGGATAAACAATACTAGAATTGATTACAATTAGCAGGCAGCCAGCCCGACCGCGCGGGTTATCGCATTGGTGGCCAGTATGGCTGGCATCTGGCGAGCAGTAGCTGCGTGCTCAGGCTTTGCGGCCGATCTGCAGCATATACCTCTGCAACAGCTAGCAAGGTATATCCCATGGAGTGCTGCTTCAGCCTGCTGCCGGCAGTTCCTTCAGCAACTCGGCAATACAGCAGCAAGCAGCAGGCATGGTTCGTAGGCTCACATCAATCTACTGCTCGCAGGTGCAGTTCACTGCTCGCGAATATACAACTTACACAACATAGGCAGTTCATCAGCAGCAGCTCAGCAGCATCGGAAGCAGGTGCTACTGTGGCAGCCACAAGCATCAGCAGTACCGGGCTCAGCAATGCACTGGTTGATGCCAGCACGCAGCAGCAGACTATGTTATCAACGTGAGTGTTAACCGTCGCCCCTCATCAAATAAGCTGCCTGATTGCCCCTCCGTGGGGCCTTTCATCATTGCCAGCTAGTGCTGGTTCCCCTGCATGTCTGTGTTCAGACCTATGTTGCTATTTGTGCCTGTGCACACTCTATGTACATGTCTACTTGCTGATAGTCAAGCTTTCAAGACACTCTATGTGTTCAAGCAGCTGTGCCTCTATCCACACCCGATTCATTCGGAGAAAGGGTCACATGTCAGTCCACAGTCCCGCATCGACCTTTGCAGCAGAACCTACGGCAAGACATCAGACAGCAACCAGTAAATTTCAAAGCGCAGGCTTTGCACTGTGGGGAAGTGCCGCCAGCGCTATTCCGCAATAGCAGGCAGCCACACAGCATTACCGGCAGCAGCAACAACATACTGCACAAAAATACGGCTGTTGTTGCGTCCTATGTTGCAGGCTTATCGTTCCAGAGAGCTCCAAGCAGTTGGATTCATCCCATATAGGACTGTATTATGACTTTGACACGTCAAGAGTGCCAGAAGCCTTTCCGCAATTTCACCAGGTATGACATGAACATGTGGACCCTGTACTATAACGGGCTTGGTGGGAAAAAGGGTGCAGTAAGCAACACACTGAAGCCCTGTACTATAGACCTGTTAGTAGCACCATTCAGCAACGTTGTAAGCCAATCGTCTTGTGAACTAGCAGCAAGAGGAGGATTTGATCAATTTGGTGCAGGGCAACAAGAGATGCCACAAGTAGCTGATGCTGGCGGCTGAAGACTGAGTCGTACCAGATCGCATTGGTACTTGCAGCAGTGATGCACTCAACTGAGTACTGCGCTTGTCACATGAAAGATTTTACTACAGCATGGGATTGTTGGCCAGTTTATGTAATAGTTTTGAACACCCCCTGAAGCTACGTAGCACGCCTCGATCTGCCACCACCACCAGAATGGTGACACAATTGACCCACAGGTTACCACTTACTAGCCATAGCCGCACCAGTGGGCCTCAGCAATGCACAACGCCTTGTTGACCCTGTTCCCTGCTCCCTAACCACACACCTCTTGCACCCGGAGGACGTTCCTTGCAGGCCTTTTATTCCCCCAGACCGCAACGGCTCCAACGTAAAGCCGGCTGTCGGGGCCTACAAGCAGAGTTCACAACCACCAACAGCAACAGCCTCATGTGGCGCCGCAGCACACAGGAGCTGGCACAAGTGCTAGCAAGCAATACAGTACCACGAGTACATCTGCAAGGGCCGGCAGGGTCTGGAAAGAGCATAGCGGTTGTGCAGCTGGTGGAGTGGGCTAGGAGTAATGATTGGTAGGTTGAGCTAGCCCCAGTTAGCCCCAGTTCTCTGTGTTGCTCCTCGACCTTGAGGATATAGATGAAGTAGTATCGACGTTGGTTGTAGACATTTGCTGTTGCGGAGCCCAGCCGGAAAGGTGCCACAAAGTGACTGCTAGGGTGTTGCCGCAGAGGTCCAGTACTGTTGCTGTGTTGGCTGCCTTTACCCACTGCAAGAGTGGGCAATGCATCTGCATCTGCGTAGTTGTCGGAAGCACACAACTCTATTCTGGTCTTAGCTGGCCTATGGCATTGCATGGGGCATGCATGGTTGTGCTGTATATTCCTATTCCGTCAGCTTCTAGAATGTGCACGGTGTTTCTCCTGCTGAGCTTGCCTGCACTCTATCTTACTGTGCAGTGATGCTTCTGCAACTCCTTGCGTCTTTCAAATTGAAACTGCAGGATTGTGCTGTATGTGCCCTCAGCCGCAGACCTCACTCGCGGCGGCTTCTTCTACAAACGTGAAGACGGCACCTATGACACAATCATATCAGCTCAACACATACTCAAAAGCATGTCAGACAACCATGACAAGCAGTTAGCAGCGATGGAGTTGAAGCTGCAAGGGTCTAGGGATCTGCTGCAGTCGCCTGCTGCTTCCGCTGCACTTGGTGGAAGAAGGGGTGCAGTAAGCAACACACTGAAGGACTTGGTGGTCACTGGACTGAGTACAGACGATAATGTAAGTCGGTGTCACTGTGTCTGCGCTTTTTTGTGCTTGTTTCATGCCTGTTGAATGCTGGTTTCATGCTTGTTTTGTGCTCATACATGGATTGCTGTTTGTTTCATGCCCACTTGCCTTCTCTTGATCAGGCCTTGATGGCACTCACTGCTTGTTATGTGACAAGTTTGCATCTTTTTTTCCAGATACTGTGTTGGCTTTCTATGCATAAGTATCTTGCACAAAATGGGTGGATGTTCGCTGTTGATCAAGGCCTTGTGATAGTGCTGCATACGCCTAGCAAGTAGTAGCAGTTTTGTCCACAAGTTACCCTTCAGTTTTGTCCACAAGTTACCCTTCAGTTGCAGAGATACGGCTTCCTAGTGTTGTCTACTGCTAGGTATCAAACGCACGGCCAGTTAGCAGTGGATGGACTGTGCACAGCTGGTGCAAGGATCCACATCTGCTTCAACTGCACTCCTTGTACCCCTTACTGTTGACAAGGCATCTTGTGATTGCAGCGATGGAGCTCTCAAGTAACGTGTGACACTGTATATATCAAATGCAAGGGCAGTTGGCAGCTGAGCGCTGTCTGTAGCATATCAAAGAGCTAGCAGCTGTTTTTCTCTGCCTCTCTGCATCCAGCCAACAACTTACCTTCCAACCGCAGTGCTACAGGTCTTTATAATCATACTGTTATTCTACTGTTGTGTGTTTGATTCAGGGCCAATTAGCAGTAGAGTGCTGTCTGCAGCTTATCAACGAGCTCGCAGCTGCATCAGCTGAAGTCCCTGTTTTGCTCGCTGTTGATGACTACAACACTCTGTACTGGCGGACCGACTACGGCACAACGGTTCACAAGTCACCCCCGGGGCAGCCAGCATACCAGTATAGAAAAGAGCTGAAAGTTGGGGAACTGAACCTGGTAAGTTTGTGTATGGGCCTATGGGCTTGTGATTCAATGCGGGGAACTGGCGAGGCGGTCGAGTGGGTTGGGGATATCCCATGTGCCTGGCATACCAGTTCAGTGTGGCTTTGTCAGTGAATCAAGTTGTGGGGTGATCAACCACCACTCAGACGTCCCACTCCAAAACAAACTAGACTACCACCCATACAATGTGACTGATGCCAATGCAGGCTCGATCATTCAGGCTTCTTGAGCGTGAGGACCTCGGCTCATGCAGAGTGGTAGTAGCTGAGACCTGCAGCAGGAGAGTGCCTGCAGATGTCCAGGTATCCAACAGAACTGGCAGGACATACCACATGCCAAGATTTTCAACAGTGAGTCGACTGGATTGGGGTACAGTACTGGTTTGGCATCATTAAATTCGATCAGCTGATATGGAAATGCTGGTATATGGCATAGTGACCCTGCCGCTCAAGTCTTGATATTGTTTACTGCTTGCGCATGACCTGTGCGGTCTAGTAATGCATACAGATCTGATGGCCAGTAGGTCCTTAGGCCTGGAGGTTTTATCTTTCTTACACTGCGTAGTGAAATGGTCTTTGTATGTCTTCAATTGCATTACAGCCAACTTATATTGTCAGTGTATGCTGTCCCAAACAGCCTGGTTAGGTGCCACCTAGGCTACAGCCACTGCAGCAAGTAACACCCTCAACAGGCAAGTTTGCCAGCAGTTGTTTGACCAGTGAATCCAAGCGACTACCAGTGAACACAACAACTTCATACATCATGTGTTATTTGTGCAGGTTGAGACTGCTCATGCGCTGTTCTACTATCATGAGCGAGGCCTGGTGCCGACAGTACCAACAGAGCAGCAAGTAGCAGCGATGAAGGCGCTGACAAATGGCAGCGGAAAAGAGCTGAGAAAGTGGTCGGTGTCAATTACGCAGACAGATTTGGGCATGCTGTAAGACCGTTGTTGCAAGCCGCGGGGGGGGGGGGGGGTGAGCACAGGTTCACACGAATGCTCGGTAGTTTCATGGCTGTGTATGCATAGGCCTGCTAAGTATGTACCAGTGGGCCCACTAGTCTGTTGTGAAAGCGTGATTAAAGGCACTTTAGTGGGCTTGTATACAGGCCGCATTGACTGAGTGAAGCAGTTGAATCAACACATAATTTTTAGATCGCCTGAAGCTGCCTCTATGGCATTCATGTGTGACATGCAGTGTGGTTATTCTTGGATGCATCATATGGTGTTTCTGTTTAGCGCTCTAGACAGAGCATGCTGCAATACTGCACTGTACGCGATGACGATTGGCCAGCTACAACCTCTGCCAAAACATCGTGGCTTGGCGCTGCACACGTCCTTATGTACCTGTAAAACTCTTGCATCGGCAGTGATGGGGAGCACCTTGTGCCCGTGACTGTGATTCGTACGATCGTAACGACCGAATTCAGCAATGCTACGTGACACCCAACTTTAGTAATGACTGAGCCCATTTCTCGCCCCTGCGGGGACGTGAATAGACGGTAGGCATGTGAGTCAAGGACACATCAACCGCCGTCAACTTCCGCTGGTGCTCTGTTCATAGCACTACGCGGAGCTCATTCATTCACTCATGGTATGACTGAAAGGAGCAGTATCGGCAAACGGTAGATGCTGAATGGCGCATCGTTTGCTGCTGCTGTTGCTTTCAGCTGTATCATTCAATCGCACACAGCCCCCACTGTCACTCACACACTGTACTTTGTCTCATATCCTACGAGGTACCACTGAAGATCGTCAGTTGTTCTACCCAGTCTTTTCGTCGAGCCTTCATGGGAGGGATCTGGAGGGACTTGTCAGGATGGCTACAGGACTTCTGGCAAGCTCGTATATCACTGAGCCGCAGTGGGGCTCCAGTGGGCCGCGGCCCACTGACCTCTCTGCTGCTTGTGATGTCTTCCCTTCAGGTTAGTATCCCGGCTATCAGTTCTCGCAGCCACAGTCCCAATCCCTTCCTTTACAGCTCACGGGAGTCGCGGCCCACGAGCTTCTACTTTCGGAATCGGCAGCAGTGCGTACGATGCTTGACAACATGCGAGTGACAACTGTGCAATTAGACAGTGCGGGGACCATGCATACAGGCAAGACAGCTTCGTTCACCAGCGTATGTGCTTCTGCCTTTCATTCCTGCTTTATAATACATATTCACACACTATTACGAAGTTTTTACGTCTGTTATGTACAGGTCAGCCAGGCATTTGCCATTTGATTTGTGTCCATTACTACGTCCGTCAGCGGCTTCCCTAGCCGTGCTCCGTGGACCGAAAGAAACCCCAGTTGAGAAAAAAACGATCAAAATCACCAACGTAAGGTGCTGTTCTAATGCTTTTATTCACTTTCCAACATGTCTTGTGCTGTAAACTTGAGCTCTCGTGCTGTCGTTCGATTGCAACAAGCCACTTGCTGCCCAGCGCTAGTGCAACCGCCGACGAATGGGTGGCATCGATACGCACAAGCTCACAACAAGGCATTCATCAGAACTGTTTAAAGCCATCCCGGTTCCATCTCGGTCGCTCAAGATCATAGGCGATATTCGCGCAGTATCATACAACATTACAAGTCCCACTGGCTCTTGGCGCTGTGTAAAATTTAGCTCATGCAACAATCTGGCCGAAAATGCCTGCTGTTACCACAAAACAAAGCACGATGCATCAAAAAAGCTTCAAAAAAGCTCAGGAAACCAACATGTGGCAGGGTGATATTGCAGCAGCATGATGATGGGGTAAAATTTGCTGTAACATTTATCCACTGTGTCAACATATGAAAATATCTGCGATGAGCACACTAAACAAGCAGAACAATGTAGAATCCTGTAAGCCCAAGCTGATGGTAGAAATGCCAATCGTTGCAGGCCCTAGGGTGTGGCACCCATCCTATGCCCTACAGACTTGCAAAGCATCACTCATTTGAACAATGCATTGCAATACATACTCAACACAATACGCGGATGCAAGTGCATACCCTTGTACAGGTGAAGTTTTTAAGCTAGCTGATATGACGAATTGCTGATGATAACCCCAATACTGGGCTGCCATGCGAGAGCCTATTGCAAGCTACAACACTGTTCCAGCAACCAGGTTCAACCTGTAAGTTACAAACTGGTCGCAACTACGCTGGTCAACACACCATCCTTGTCAGCAGTAGTACAAGCACTCGTCCGGCATCGTGCACCACAGAGCAATACCCTGACAATTTACGCAAGTAGCTTGTGGATAGGTGAAAACTAAGCATCAAAGACCAAAGATGGCAGCCGTGATACCATCAAATTTCCCAGAGCTGCCAGCTGATGTACAACAGAGGTGCAAGTGCCACTCTGTATTATGATACAGCACTGTGTCAAGCACAGCACAGCGCACAAACAATGCAAGCCCATACACGTTAGGGAAGCAGACAACTGGGGATGACATGCCATCATATATATGAGACAGCAGTGGTGGATGAACTGCTTCAGCACGCAAAGATTCATGTGAAATATGCCAAGCGACAGGTGAAAGCACCTGGTCAATCAGAAGCTTCGTCAACAGCAATCCCTCTGGCCAGAGTAGATAGGATCAGTTGAGTCGAACCTACCTGCACAGCATGCGCTGAAGGACATTGGCAGCAAAGCACAGAAAGCATACATACTGACAACAACAACAACATGTTTGCAACAACAAGGTAACAAGTATGTGTGCAGCAAAGGCACATGAACAGTGTGAACATGCCACACAAACACGGGTAAGTCATAGGGGCGGTATTCAGCAGTATTAAGCAGCAGGTTGCACTTTGGCATGCAGTGAACACTTGCACACTACAAGGCATACCACAAGTTAAGTATATCATGCTCGTGGAAAACAGGCAGTCTCATATGGCATGCAGTTGTGGATGGTATGCAGACACTACTGCACAAGGCCTTGTGACCAGATAACATAGCATGAACCACGTGTTAAGCAAGCTAGCCATCTCACATGAATGCAGCTGACACCGTACAAGATGTTGTACAGCTAAGCTTGGGACCACAGTGACCTTCTCAGCCTATTGCGGCTAATTGTGACACACTTGCACACCCGTTCATCGCAAAGCAGCAACAGCAGCAGGAACACAATGAATGCACTTCATATGAAGTACATCGCATGTAGAATGCTTTCAGATTTGACCGCAAGCCTACCCAGCACACAACAGCAAGGCAGAAGCCTTATAGCATCTATGACATTGCAGCTACATCCTCACAAAGCAGATGCATGCACTCTAACCTAAAGCCACAACCTGTTGAGGCCAGAGCATGCTGCTGATCATGACAAACCCACCAAGCATTGCAACTGCTGTAGGAGGCTCAACCACGGCCTTTATTGCGGTCATCCTCTGCCTGCTGCTGACGCCTGTCACGCCTTGCATACACTGCAGCTGCAATCGGGGGCCACAACAGGTACAACACAAGCCAGCTCACAGTGGCAATCGCTGACACAGCAAAAAGTGTGTAGTCTGCTGCAGTATTGTTATGCAGCTGGCAATCATGACGCACTGCCTCAAGGAAGAAGGTGCCCAGGCACAGCAGGACCACGATGACAATAACCACAACTTTGTGGACAATCCTCCAGGCAACTGAGGAGCAACTGCCTTTGAGACCCTCCCTAGAAGCTGGTGACAGCGGGGCATCAAACAACAGAGCCATCAGCACGATATAGCACACAAAGAATGCTGCTGTTGCTTTGATATTGGTGGAGATGAAGCTCGGCGTGCATGACACAACTGTCACACCATCATCAGCATAAGTGATATCACCAAGTGTGTAATCGTTGATCAGAGTGACAACTGGAACAGCAAAGAAGGCAAGGCCAACGATAGCCACGTAGAGATAACCAAAGCTCTGGCCACAGCTGCAGCCAGCTTTCTGGCTATTAGCATGAGAACTGCGTGTGCAGGGCAAATTGTATGAGACCTTGAATGTTGTGCTAGAGAGGTTGTCTGCCAGGCACCCCTTGTTGTCGCAGGGATCCAACTCCCTGATGATAGTACAAACAATGTTGTCAAATTCTAGGGTAAACAGTAGTGCGGTTGAGTTTAGGATGACGCTGATGATGTCAGTACCCGCAGCATCATGCAGGAAGGCAACCGAGGCAGCACTAAGTGCAAACAGACAAGAGGTCAGCTGCATGATTGGCAACAGCAATAACAGCAATTTGACACCACAAGACACCTTGCCAACATCTGCTGGCACTTGTTGGCCATTATCACTGCTGTCAGACGTCATGCACATAGGAGCAAAGAATGAAGGCATGAAGCCTGTGTGTGTGAGCACTACACGAGCCAGGATAGCTGCACGTACCATCTCCTGGTGCACACATAAGGCCAGGACCACCAGCGCAAACGCGACTGCTATGGATGTAAGTTCGGCTGCGTGCTGTGTATCCTGCGTGTTTGCCTTCTTGTATGCTGCTCTCCATGCAGCCAATGAGAGGTCACTTACAAGCGCCTGTGTATCTGCTGAGTATGGCGACTCTAATTGGCCAGGGGGCTGATTGTTGATGCACGCGTCGATGTCCTCTGCAGGTTGAGTCTCCCCGTGAGATGATCTTTCGTCAACGACAACCCAACAAGGATCTTCTGCGTAGAGGGAGTTGAAGCTGCTGTTTGTGTCGGTGGCAAGCTCCATCAAATCACCGGCACTGACATTGTTGTCACTGAAGTTAGTAGCCTTGAAAACGAGGGTGAACAACGACACCTGGAGAGCGAATGTAGCCAGCACAACGCAGGCGAGCCAGAGTTTGCGCGCTACGGGCCAAAAAGTCCAGCGCTTAGTCCGAGGCATCTTGAGCAGCTCTGAGGCCGTGTAAGCATATATATCCTCATCAACAAAACCCATTTTGCAACACGGACTGTGATAAGGTTGTGGATGAACTTAGGCCGACTGCGTGATCGTTGATAACGGACAAACCCGAACAGATCGAAAGTCTTGTGATACCAGCGTGTTATGCGACAAGGAGGCCTGCAGGGGAACTCTCAATATATATCGTAGCTGGTCGCTGCTGACCAGGCACGTACATCCGACCTTCCCGGGGGCACGGCCAACCATCTCGCCGGCGGGCCCCCGGGGTTGGTCCGCAACCGCGCGGCACCCCAGCGATCGGACCAACCAGATTCTGAATCACGGCGCTGCTCCTCGTCTGCAGCCATTGGTCATGACTAGCATGCATAGCCAGATGCAACCAGGACCCAGCTACGCACATCATCTTACTGCCAGTAACCCGAAGGGGCGTAAGCGGGTTGTCCGCCTACTAATGCGACCACCAGCCCAGTCGGCTGACTGCTCGCAAGGTGGCCTCTGGTTGGAGATTGACGCACCATGCAGAGGTAACCGCTTCCTGGATATCGGAGTCGTCATACGCGATTGCCAATCAACTTGTGGCGAATGATCATGAGTCAGAACACCTGTGCCGGAATGACCCGGACCTGATAAGAGCCTGCACATGTCATGAGCTTGCAGGCCGGCACCCCAACAGCCTAAGCAACCCCCGCAATCACGCACAAGCAATCAAGGGCTCGATCACGCCAATGAATAGCCAGCAAACAACTAAGGCAAAGATGGAAAGTTGGCTGACTGCTCTGCAGCAGAAAGTGAATGACTCATTCTATGAAGCATTCTATGCTGCATGAGCCATGACATGGCTCATTGTACATGTATTGACGCTCACTTGAGCGTGCTTCGACGGCTGGCCTCCCATACTGCAACCAAACTTGTAGGCTTGGTGTGCCTGAGTGCATATTGCACCATCATGGCGCAAAAGATGTTGCCACGCTGGAGCCAGTTCTACATACTATGATGGTTTCAAAGCATTACTAGAGCTCTGGTACTATTGTCTGCTTACTCAAGTCGCAGGATAAGCCTTACCATGCATTTACTGAGCGGGCTCACACTATGCATTGAATCAGCAATGCTCCGAGCAATGGTGTAGAGTCCAGACCAAGGCACTCTAGTTGGTCGCCATTTATGTGTTCACTATCCTAGGGAATGCTAGCTAAGCAGCACAGCCAGGCGGCCCCCAGGTCCAGTCTTTAAACACAAATATGCATGATTGGCGAGGGCCCTTTGGCAGCTGTTTGTGCTTACCCAATCTTGGCCGCCGTCTGCTGTTGGTCAGGTGACACGGTACTGGTTTCATCGACATGTATGTTGCTGCTTCCATGTGATATACTGTCAATGAATATGTTGATACCCACCTAGACATCAACATATACATCCGCTCCCAATGCCCACCTAAGCACCCTTGGTAGTTTGTAACCGCTAACCAGTTCTGTGTTGGGACATTTACAAGTATTTTTTCGGTGTATCAATCAGGGTGCAAATCACACATGGAGCTCCTCGAGGTAGTAAGCACGTCCTGCAGGGTTGGTTGAGATTTTTCGCTTCGATTCTATTCCTTTTGCTGCATGGGAGAGATGTACTATGCATGCTGACCCTGACCAGGAGATTGCACAACGTTTGTAGCGGCTGTGAACATCAGGTGCCGGCTGTACGAGGGTTTGAATAAATGATTGCAAGCACTTGCAGGCACTTATACATCACACCAATAGCAATTGTGGCTGTATAGGGGTTTTGATATCACCTGACAACAATGCTCGTTTTGTGTCACGCCTTCTCTATTTACTGAATCAGTTGATGGTTTGCAGTGCACTGGCCACGCCTGCCGACCAGATTGAGATAGGGCCAAGCTAGGGCCCTTGTACTTGCGGTGCTATATGCTGAATGCTCCATCCAGTTACAGCTATTAGTAGCTACTGAAGAGGCAGTAGACAGCCGAACGGGTTGCTGACACAAGTTACACGAAGGCTCAAGGATAACAGGCAGTCTGTTGCAACTTAGGCTGACAAAGGCTGAGGCTGCCTGGATTGCATGCCCAGGCACTTAAAGCGCTTCTGTTAGTTTCATGGTATGCTTTTCTTATAGCGGTCAATAGTACTGTTGTTTATGCCAAGTTGGAGGTCCTTATCCAAGGGCTCTGACTCGAATCTTGACTGCAGTGTACGCAAGAGGTGCGCAGGCATGCCAGGCAGCAAATTCGAATGCACAGCAACGAATTAGTGTTCCTGCTGTATACTATCATGAAATTTCAGGCTCATTGCTGCGATGTAATCCAGGTGAACCAACAACGATACCTCAGGAGTCGTGCAGGCAGTGCTCGCCTAGATGAACTTCTCGCGCTTCCTGCTAGAGCTTGCTACTACGTCTCAGTATCATCACCTCGAATATAACATTCAGCCAGACATTCCACGCTGATTTTTGTGACACTGATCTGCGTGCCTCACTGTGCCGATCATCCAGTGAGCAGTAGGAGGCTGTTTGAGGCGACGCCAGTGCCAAACGTTGGCTACGTAGAAAACGTAATAAGCAGTTTTGTATGTATTGCCATTGTCTATGTACCAGCAAGTAAGCTACAACTATGCAGGAACCAACTGGCCATGGACGCAAGTTAACTTGCGTTGTACGTTGCGTTGTGCTCTGCGCAAGCGTGCTAGGCACTATGAGGCATGCTGCAACAAATCACGCCCGTCATGACCACGTCACCCGCGTGCATATGGCGGTGTCAGTTGACAGTTTTGGGCCACCTTCAGCTGCGTCATGCTTTCCTTTGGGCTCCGCGGTGTTGAATAGAAAGCCATCGCTGGCGTTCACCATCGTTGCTGTTCAGCCTCGTAGAGTATGCGAACATCTCTTTACATCTGAGTCCTATCCTGATATCAGGAGTATTACCGCGCTGATTGCCCTGTGATACACCCGAGTTGTCTTGGACTCCTTGCGCCAGCTGTCACCAC
>NSMO01003425.1:6545-17000 GCA_002588565.1 Coelastrella sp. UTEX B 3026
GGCTTTGAGCACTACCTGATGCTGCTGTGCCTTATGTAATACAGCTGGCAGCAGCGCGCTTTGGCAGCAGCAGGCATTTCGTCTACCTCAGCCATCTCTGCAAAAACAGCAGTGCAACATACACATTGTGAGGTCATTGTGGAAGCTCTACCAACAGCAGGTTTCAACTTTCAGTGTGAAGGCTTGCAGGAGGCTTCTGAGCACCACCGGATGCTGCTGCTGCTGTGCCTGATGCTTTACCGCTGGCAGCAGCGCCCTTTTTGGCAGCAGCAGGTTCCTCCTGTGGCTCAGCCATCTCTGCATGCAATATACACATTGTGAGGCCTTTGTGGAAGATCTACCAACAGCAGGTTTTGCTTTTGAGCATGGAGGCTTGCAGCACTGAAGCTTCGAGCGCCACCTGCTGCTGCTGCTGCTAACGGACGTGCTGTGTGGAGCAACAGCACCCACACATCCTCATCTGGCGCTGCAACATATCCAGATCTGGCTCCGTCTCGTTTGCTGCCTTCTTGCAACATCCATCAGCAGCAGCCTTCTTGGCTGCTGTAACAGTTGCAACAGTTGCAATACGACCATCATACCTGGATAATAACTGGATAGACATCACAACCTGACGCTTATGTACCGGCGAAACCCAACCACAACAGCAGACTCGACACAGTAAGCACACGTACCTTCATGTGGGCAGTCATCCTATTCAACTCCTCTTCCTGTGTAGCAGCTCCCCTCATACTGTCACCATGACCATTCGCTGCTGCTGCATCCACAAACGCCATATAATCCAACAGCCTGGCAACTGACTCACTGCTGAAGTCGGCATTTACAGATACAAATGGGCTGAAACGCAACGAACAAACCATAATCGGCCATCAGCAAGCCAGTAGTTGTCAGCACAGGTGCCCTCATCTGGGCTGTCCTCCTGTTCTTTAGCTGCTGCCTTCTTATCACGACCCTGAGCAGCAGGCTTCTTGGCTGCTGGTGCAGTACGACCAGCATACCAGACACCTTAGGGCGGGAATGACCACAAACTGACGCTTAAATACCAACTAACGCTTATACACCAACTTAACCGCAACAGGCGACAGCAAACTCAGCCAAGTCAGCACACGTACCCTCATCTGGGCTGTCCTCCTGTCCCGGCTCCTCTTCTTTGGCTGCCTTACTATAACAACCCTTAGCAGCATGCTTCTTGGCTGCTGGTGCAGTGCGATCAGCATAACTGACAAAGCGTTAATGACCACAACCTGTCGCTCATTAGCAAACTGACCGCAAGAGGCAACAGCAGACTGGACAAGCTCAACACACGCACCCTCATCTGGGCTGTCCTCCTGTTCTGGCTCCTCCTCTCTGGCTGCCTTCTTACCACGGCCCTTGGCAGCAGGCTGCTGGTGCAGTAAGGCCAGCATACCAGACACCTAAGGGCGGGAATGACCACAAACTGACGCTTAAAAACCCAACTAGAGGCAACAGGCAACAGCAGACTCGACAAAACTAAGCACGCGCACCTTCATCTGGGCTGTCCTCCTGTTCCGGCTCCTCTTCTTTGGCTGCCTTCTTACCACGACCCTTAGCAGCAGGCTTCTTGGCTGCTGGTGCTGCTGCCTCCGGTGCTTGTCTCTTGCCGCGACCGCCCTTGGCTGCGGGCTTTGCTTCAGGCTCATCCTCCTCCATTTCCTGCAGCAGCAGAACCAGCAGCAGCAGTGAGTCAAGGGAGACACCCCGCAGATACCTGGTGCTGTACAACCAGCCAAGACAGCACATGTACAGCATGCTAACACGCCCTTTCTGACTAAATCGTATGGTGGTGAATAGAAACTGAAAAAACTACTGATGCAGCATGTTTTCCACCGGATCATTCTAGCCGGTAGCTGCTGTTGGACACCGGTGACAAGACCTCAGAAAGACAACTTGTTATAACAAAATAACAAATATATTCGAGGGGGCATGCATTATGCATTAGCAGTACAATGAAAACGCTGAAGGTTCGTTCATGCCCAGACACGGACGTTCTGAAGAAGGAGTTTCAAGTGCATAACATATTTAAACCCCAAAACCAACCACACCTCTGCCTCCTCCTCTTCTGGCTCCTCCTCCTTTGGTGCTGCCTTCTTACCACGACCCTTAGCAGCAGCCGCTGCTGGCTTCTTTTCCTCTTTCTTGGCTGCTGCTGGCTTCTTTGCTGCTGCTGCTGCTTTCTTGTCAGCAGGCTTGGGCTTCTCCTCCTGCTGCTCCTCCTCAGCCTCCTGTTATGCATATGCACACATTCCAAACTCAGCTTTACCAGCCTTTAACTTGTTGCATGGCTCAGTAGCTTTCACTGTCTAGTGCAGGCTTTGCAGAGCTTGTCGGCAGCAGTTGATTACTGCGTTCCATTATTTCCTGCTCAACAGGCTTGGGCTTCTCTTCCTGCTGCTCCCCCTCAGCCTCTGTGACGGTTGCACTTGTTTGCAATAGAAAACAAGCCAAACTGTAGGCCACGCCATTTCCTATTGAATGGAAGGAAAAAGAATGGCAGGCTTGGGTTGCTCTCCTGCTGCCCCCCCTCAGCCTCTGTGACGTGGAGACGCTTGCACGTGTTTGCAATTCAAAACAAGTCAAACTGTAAGCCGTGTCTTTTCCTGCTGTCTGGAAGGACGTTGTCTGGAAGGAAAAAGAAGCAGGCTTGGGGTTGCTCTCCTTCTGCTGCTCCTCAGCCTCCGTGGGTCTCAGCCTCCGTGGACACGGGTGCACTTGTGCAAAAGAGAAAAAAACCAAGTCAAACTGTAGGCTCCAGGCCTTTTCACGAAACCCCGCAAGTGCGGCCAGAAGATGCAGAGGCATTGCTGGTGCAGTCCAGTGCACAATGATAACACACCTCTGCCTCCTCGTCTTCTGAGGGCTCTTCTACTTCCTCCTTACCCGCTGCTGGAAGGCATAAACTACCGAATCTAGGCAACCAAAAGCATAACCACCGTTCTGAATGGACTGGAAGCGATTCTTCCCTTATGCTGTATGGTCATGGAATTGCGATGCACCAGAGAGGCCAGATACTACAGCTCAACCGGCAACTAACAACACCAAAATACCAAAAATAACACACCTCTGCCTCCTCATCTTCCGAGGGCTCCTCCGCTAAGAAAAGCATAACCTTTGGCTTGGATGGACTATATGCTGGTTTTTTTGTGCTGCATGGGCCACTGCGCAAGAGAAGCCAAAGACTACAGCTCAACAGGCAAGTGACAGAAAGTAACACACCAAACATAACGCACCTCTGCCTCATCGTCTTCTGAGGGCTCCTCCACTTCCTCCTTGCCCGCTGCTGCCGCTGCTGCCTTTTTGACGGCAGCAGCAGCAGCAGTACGCTTGCTGGGGGCCCTAGCAGGGCTCGGAGCAGCAGCAGCAGCAGCCTCATCATCGAATCCTTCATCAGTCTCTGCGTCATCGTCCGCTGGTGCTGCTGCTGCCTTCTTGCCACGGCCGGCTGGTGCTGCTTTCTTCTTGGCAGCAGTGGTGGCAGCAGCCTTGGCTTTGTCCTTTTCTGCCTTTGCTGCTGCTTTAGCTGCCTCCTTCTCCTCTTTCTGCAGTCAGTGAAAGCAGCAAGAAAGCAGAGAATGCAATTCTAAACCATGTGATGATAGCATATTTATGTACAGCGATGGCGCAATGGTACTTTTCACCACACAGGACCAAGGCAGCAACGGCCGCAGCCCTTTCCGCCAACTACTGCGTTTGCTGCTGCTTTAGCTGTCTCTTCTCCTTTTTCTGCAATAAGGAATAGCAGAAGTTGTGATTATACACCATGTGACGCTAAGACAGATGCAGTGATGACGCAAGGTGCTGTTTGACACATAGAACAGAGGCAGCAGCAACAGCAGCAGCCCTTTTTGTCGATTTTTGCCTTGTTGCTGCTTTGGCTGCCTCCTTCTCCTCTTCCTCTGTAGAGGGTAAACATCTGAGTGAGCATATACTGCAAAAACTTTACACAGTACGTAAACATGTACAAGTTGCACTTGATTTTCGTTCGTTTCGTTTCGTTACATGGGAGAGCTTGACTGTGAATTAGACCGCCTTTTGAATGTGCACTTGAAAGCATACTTATTCCAGAATTGAAGTCACGGATTGATGATTACTGAACCCATCTAGTTTCAAGGCAATGAACAAGTTGGGTACCCCTGTCAAACCCCGCACCTACCTCTTTTTGCTTTTGCGCCTCCTTCTCTGCCTTTGCTGCTGCTTTAGCTGCCTCCTTCTCCTCTTTCTGTTTCTGCTTCTGCGCTTCTTTCTCGGCCTTTGCAGCCTCCTTGTCCACTTTGGGTTTCTTGGGGCTCTTCACACTGTCATCCTCCTGGGCACCAATCTGTAGTAGCAGCAGCAGCAGCAGCAGCGGGAGCAGCACTTCAAAGATGTATCAGCCACCAATGCTCAGCAGGCATGCAGCAAAGGTACCAGTAGCAGCAGCAAAGCAAACACGTTTGCTTTTCATTCGTTGCTTGCTTTTTACTCTTGCAGTTTCCTTGTCCACTTTGGGTATCTTGGCACTGTTCACGCTGTCATCCTGCTGAGGACCAACCTACTTGAGCAGCAGCAGCACACCATGGAATGGTTGGCGCCAATCGTGGTGCTGGCGCCAAGTAGTCAAAACATTATAAACCATGTGTAGTGTAATACAAACAGTAATGAGTCACTTGCTACAGAGGTGCCTTGCACACCTTGTCTTCTGTGTTTTTGTATCGGGCACAGCTCCTGCCTGCCAGGCGTGGTAAATTTCTTAACCAATATCCTCCCAAATACCATATGTACCACAGTCTGCGGCACCTTCTTGAAAGGTACTGCCAATCCTGGCCCAGTGACAACAACTTTGCCGACGATAGCACAATGGAATATACAAGGCACGCATGAGCCGTCACGCAGATAGCACAAGCACTGTTGTGCCACATTGCACATTTGTGCCGTCACGCAGATAGCACAAGCACTGTTGTGCCTCATTGCACAACTTGAAATGAACTCAAACATGTGTGCCAACAGGATTAGGCACCTCAGAACACATGACGTCATGACATTGCTTACAGCTTAGCTGCAATACGCACCTTGTCTTCTGCCTCCTGATACTCGGGCACAGCTCCCGCCTCCCAAGCTGCCCGCACTTCAAACATATGTCACACATAGGATACATACATACATAGAGAGAGAAGTTACAGTGGATGCCTTACCATCTAGAATGGTGCTCTCCACACCCAATAAGAAATCAATTGACAAACATCACACATGCAATAATCTTGACCTGCGGCCCCTTTCCTAGAGGTACTTCCACCTCGAGCCCAGTCATTACAGCTTTGCCAGCAGCAGCACAACGGTATTACAAGGCACGCAATGAGCACAAACACTGTCAAGTCGTATGCCACAATGAAAACAAATCAAATTGTGTATGCAAACAGGATTAGGCACCTCAGAACACATGACATCATGAGTTTGGTAACAGCATTTCCTTAGCTGCAATACGCACCTTATCTTCTGCCTCATGATACTCAGGCACAGCTCCCGCCTCCCAGGCTGCTCGCAAACTTGGCACACACATTTCACACATACATCAATCTAGACCTGTGGCGGCTACCCCAGAGGTACTTCCACCTCAAGCCCAGTGGCTACAGCTTTGCCGGCAGCAGCACAACGGTATGTACGAGGATAGCACAAGCACTGCTTTGTCACGTTGTAGAATGCACATGTATGAACACAAATCAGGCACCACAGAACACATGACATCATGAATTTGATAACAGCTATCCTGAGCTGTCATGCGCACCAAGCTTCTGCCTCCTGATACTCGGGCACAGCTCCCGCCTCCCAAGCTGCCCGCACTTCAAACATATGTCACACATAGGATACATACATACATAGAGAGAGAAAAGTTACAGTGGATGCCTTACCATCTAGAATGGTGCTCTCCACACCCGATAAGAAACCAATGGACATAGATCACACATACGATATTCTTGACCTGCGGCGCCTTCCCTAGAGGTACTTCCACCTCGAGCCCCAGTCAGTACAGCTTTGCCAGCAGCAGCACAACGGTATGTACAAGGAACGCAATGAGTCACTTTGCAGATAGCACAAACACTGTTATGTCATATGCCACAATGAAAAACAAAGCAAATTGTGTATGCAAACAGGATTAGGCACCTCACAACACATGACGTCATGAATGTGATAACAGCTATGTCTCAGCTGTCATGCACACCTTATCTTCCGCCTCCTGATACTCCGGCACAGCTCCCGCCTCCCAAGCTGCTCGTACTCTCTCCTTGTCTTCGTCCTTCAAGCTGTCAAACCCGGGCAAGTCTTCTACGTCGTCACACTTCTCCTTCATGTTGCTCAGCACCTTGCCAGACACACAGCGCCTACAGGGCAGTATATCAGCATAAGAATGTTTGAGAAGAAAGTTCAGTACATACAGCAAACCCCAAAGTGTACTGCACTTGGGCAGGACTTCTGAGTTCATACATGACCCCTTTCATGTTGCTCAACACCTTGCCAGACACACATCGCCTGCACAACAGCAATGAGAGAACTGCAATGTGTGTTGGCGCTACAGGGCAGAGTCTGCAAGGTACCCTATCTGATGTACTCTGCCACAGGGTCCCTAGCGACTCGGTTGCCAGCAGCAACTCGGTTGCCAGTACCCAGCACCCAGCAACAGACTGACAACACCAGCAGGTTGCATCGAGGTTCCTTGCATGAGCTGATCACATGCACCCAATGGGGTTCCTGACACGGGCTGATCACGTGTACCTCGCAGGCCTTTTGTCTGGATAACAGCCTGAACCTGAAGACCACGCTGGCTGGAAGCCGCAATCTGTGGACTTATGTCCAACTGCTGCTAACTGCTGCTCTAGCATTTCTTATACAATTCAAGAAAACGTTCACACGACTATGCCTGTCCAAGCTTTAGGAGTTGGTACAGTGCTGTTGCAGTTCCCCACACAAAAGAGCCAAACAGCGACCTCAGGGCAAACATAAGATGCTGGAAGAACATGAACTGTGCTTTGCACGCCAGCAGCTGGCACAAATCTAACCTCTGCATGGCATCCTTCCACTCAACGTGCTTTAACAACCAGCCTACTACCCAGGTGTTCAACTAGCAAGGATGAAACTTGCAAGGTTGAGGTATTATACAAGGGTTGTAGCCTACCAATGCTTCCATGAAACAGAAGGCTGACCCCGGAAGTCACCAGTAACACCCAGGCGTAGCTCTCCTGCATGGCGGAACAGAACAGGGTGGTCACCAGGTCGGTGCCGCACAACAGGCCGGGACACTAAGACCAGGCTTCATGAGTAAGCCAGAGGCATCCAGAGGCATCCGGTTGTGTGAAGTCTCCCGTGCTGATATGTGTGAATGAGAAGGGTCATGACAAAAGTGCAGTGCAGGAACAAGTGCTCACAACAGGGCAGGACAGATAGTTCAACAGCATGGTGCATGGGTTGTTGAGCGCGGCCTGAACAGATACCAGATGACGTACCTTTCTGGATGATCCTATTAGTCGATACGCTCTCGCAGATTTTCACAGGTCCTTTGCATGATGCTCTGTTGGACCTGCAGGTATGTCAAGCAGTTTGTCAGGGCATTGATTGAGTGAGGGCAAGGATAATGCAGTGCCTACAAGCGCGATTATACGCCTGTAGCGTTGTGGTTCCAGCAGGGAAAGAGCAGCGAGGCGTTCGAAGAGACTACACAGCTGTTGAGTAGTGTATGCTGTCTTCCAGGCAACTTTGCCAGTAGGGCTGTCTCGCTGTTGCGCTGCAGCTGGGGCGGGTTTGCCTTACTTCGCGTATTCTAGTTGATAGGGAATGTTGCTCTCTTCTGCCATCTTGACTCCGGAGCCAAGGCCTTGCAAGAACGTCTTTGCTTGAGCACGGTCGACGATCTACTTGATAGGGATCAGGAACACAACGAGCTGCGGACTTGATGAGAGCGTCGCAACACTTCAAGACAGTGTACTAGCCCTGAAGCCCCGAGGCAGCCCTTGACGTGCCAAAGGCACAAACGGTGCACAACACCTGCTGTGAGGTCAGCGTGTGGCAGGCGCGCTGCTTGCAGCAAATGAGCGCGAATGAAAGCATCAAACATAAGCTGGCCGGGAAGAGCTGTAAGGGCCAACGCAAGACGAGACCACTCTGCCTCCCGGAACCGATGTGACAAATGACTAAACGCTGTCGCAGCCAGCTCGCTGCGGCCTGACAGCTTGTGCTACGATCTCCTGCTTGGTTGTATACTCTGCTGCCTTATCCTCGCAGCTGATTTGCTCCTGCAGTCAGCTTGCTTGCTTTCCGTGTATCCCCTCTCCTCATTGGCCTAAGATGGCGCTGGCTCAGAGACTGGGCCGCAGATGTGCTCATGGCCCAGTTCAATGTAGGGTAGTCGCCGGTCTGAGGCGCAGCTGCTCTCGTGTGAGCTCCGGCATGGCTGCTCCCACCTGCAAGCCACAGAAGAGAACATCGACCCGTGTTCACGTCGCTTTGGTAAGTGCTGTTTTGACTAGCTGCTGTGCGGTGATGCGAGGCTTGCAGGAGTTCACGCCTGTGGTCCCAATGTGTTGGCCGATACGCAGCCTTGTGTTGTCTTTGGCTGAACGAGCCACCGACAACTGCTCCGATGGTCACTATAGATGTGTAGGCTGGCCAGCTGCCTCACAACTGGCTCCGCAGCAGGCACACCAGCAGATGGACTGGTGCCACAAGCGCCTTGCAGCTGAAGGTGCTGCAGGGCGCGCGGCAGAGCCTCGTACGATATTGCGCATATGTTATATGTATTGTATGTACAGCTCGCGGGGGCCATGCTGCCTCAATTGCCAATGGGGCTCAGTACTGCGTTTGACTGGCTTCCTGGCAACCCGGCCCTCAATTCACAAGTTCTCCAGCCTCATCTGCAGGCCGAGCCACAAGATGTGCAAGCATCGTTCGCAACACTACTCGACGACGAAGATGAATACGAGTTTGAGTTCGAGGAGGGCCAGGAGGAAGAGGCTGAGGCAGAAGTTGATACAACTCTGCTGGTTGAGAACCAGGGCCTCAGCGACAAGGTCATCTATGCTCTGAAGAAGCGCGGCATCAACTTGTTGTTCCCCATCACGCAGATAGCACAAGCAATGTTGTGCCACATTGCACAACTTCAAATGAACTCGAACGTGTATGCAAATAGGATTAGGCACCTCAGAACACATGACGTCGTGACATTGGTAAAAGCTCCTCAGCAGCAACACACCCATTATCTTCTGCCTCATGATACTCAGGCACAGCTCCCGCCTCCCAGGCTGCTACACACTTCAAACATATATCACACTTACATTAATCTTGACCTGCGGCGCCTTCCCCAAAGGCATCTCCAGCTCAGGCCCAATGACTGCAGCTTTGAGCACTTGAGAATTGAGAATCAGCAGCAGTACATCCGATGCTTGACAACATGCGAGTGACAGACGTGCAATCAGACAGTGCGGGGACCCTGCATACAGGCAAGCCAGCTTTGTTCACCAGCATGCATACTACTGCCTTTGATCCATGCTTGTTCTCAATGTTCACAAATAATTATGAAGTTTTACTTCTGTTATAGCTTTGCCAGCATAAAAGGAAACGGAATATACAAGGATAGGACAAGCACGCACAAATTAGTTAGACACGCCGCAATGCAAAGGCAAGCAACAGCAGCAGCAAACCCGACATGGTTGCTCTTCAAATCTTGCAGATGCATTGTCTATTGTAGCAGCAGCAGCAGCAGCAGGAAAGCATTGGTGGTACCACGGTTTTGGTGGCTGCCTGCAGCAGCTGCTGCAGCAGCAGCAACAAGGTAGGCACGACACGACACGGTTATAACTCCACCCAGCAAATCTACAGAGCTGACTTGCGAGATTCCCAGATGCTCTGCCTCAAGCTGCCAACCTTCTGCTTACTACCTCTTGAACAAGTCAGATCCATCAGTACCGCCAGGCTAGCATGGCAGAGGACACGTTTGTCATACATCAAAGCCCACCAGTGTGATGCAAACAACAGCAGGCATCTCAGAACGTATGGAAATGATAACAGCTACTTCTCAGCTGTCGCACACACCTTGTCTTCTGCCTCCTGATACTCCGGCACAGCTCCCGCCTCCCAAGCTGCTCGTACTCTCTCCTTGTCTTCATCCTTCAAGCTGTCAAACCCGGGCAAGTCTTCTATGTCGTCACACTTCTCCTTCATGTTGCTCAGCACCTTGCCGGACACACATCGCCTGCACAACAGCAATGAGAGAATTGCAATGTGTGTTGGCACGTGCACTAGCGCACTACAGGGCAGAATCTGCAAGGCACCCTGTCTGTTGTGCTCTGCCACAGGGTCCCTCGCCACTTGGTTGCCAGCACCCAGCAAAATTATAACAACAGCAGCAGGTTGCGCCAAGGTTCCTTGCGTGGGCTTATGACGTGTACCCCGGACACACATCGCCTACATAAC
>NSMO01003426.1:4283-17288 GCA_002588565.1 Coelastrella sp. UTEX B 3026
ACCTCGCTTTGTTTGCTGGACAAGCGGCCTTCAGCTGCTGAGAGTTGCTGCTGCAGCTGTTCTGTCCTGGCTTCTGCCTGCTGCACTTCAACCTGCAAACCACCCAATTGTATTGCCAATCACAGCCTCAGTTGATGAAACAGCTGAGATACATCCGCATCAGGTCACCCACATAGCTAAGCCATGCATCCTGCTGCGCAAATTGCCTCAGTTGATGGAAACAGCTGAGATACATCCGCATCAGGTCACCCACAAGCCAAGCCATGCATACTGCTGCAGGTTGCGTATCCAATGGCTGGCCTGCCGGCGCTGTCTGCAGCTCTACGATAGGCCCCAAAGCTGGGGTTGAAACAGCAGCCAAGCAGACACAGTGCATGCCCACCTTCATGCTGCTGATTTGCTGCTGCAGTGCCTGTTGTGCCTGATTAAATTCCTGCTCAAGCTCAGCAAGCTTCTGCTGCTTCTCTGTTGCATCCTGCTCCCACTGAGTGGCATCCATTTCTGCTTTGCCTTTGCCGGATAGCAGATACCATCCAAGAGCCCTGAACACCACAGTAACAGACCTCATATGACTGATGCCCGCTACTGACAGATACCATGGTTATAGCAGGTTTGCTGGGTTTTGTATGGCATGAACTGCAGCCACAACAACCTGGAGGCGTTATGACACGAGACTGTTTGGCTACCCTGGCAGGCATCAAAACCAGATGCAAAATGCCCTCACTCACTTCAGCTCTTTGATGACTGGCCCCATCTCCTCTAGCTTCTTGGCAGGAAGCGTGCCTTTTTTGAAAGCGAGTTTTTTGTTTAGCAGGTCTTCTACAGTGGTGCCTGTGCGCTCTACAATGTCCTCCCACGTCTCGTCTGGCTTTGCTGCAGCTGCTGCTTGTGATGCGGCTGCAGGCGCTGCTGCACTGTTGGCAGCTGCACCAGCAGCTGACCTGCTCGCTGATTGCGCTCGTGCTGCTGTGGCTGTTGGCCCTGCTGGGCCTGAGGCGCTTCGCAGTGGCCGTTTGGCCTCTGGTATACCTTCAAGTGGGGCACCACGCCTTTTGCGGTCCATTGTGTTGGACTGCATACAGTTTCAGCAGCAGACGATGCATCGAGTGTCATCATTGCAATGCATGATTGCGGTGGACTGCTGCTGGCGCTATATGCGTATGCAGACATCGCCTGTCTTTGCGAGTCCTGACAGACCTCTGCATGGCCCTGCATTCGCACCTTTTCAGCAAGCGGCTTGGTGCCACCTGAACCTGCTGTCGGCACAACAGGCTTTGGTATCCGGCTTTCTCGCCTTGTGACCTGTCCGTCCATGTTGCAAGCCTGCATCCATAAACTGCTTTGAGATGGGTTGCTGCTGTTGACCTATTTACTGAGCTTCAGCGACACTGGCTGGGCATTGAGGCATTCATTAGCCCTCCATCCAACCACATTGACTTCTCCAAGTACGATGCTGTGCTGAGATGCGCCAGCTACTCACTTTGGGGCGCAGTGTGGCCACAGCGATGTCAGCAAAGTCCCGGCGCAGTAGCAGGCGTACTACCCATCAACTCACTGTTACACTATAGTGGTGATATATGAGTAATGTTCTGACGTAGTGCAGTCAGTGAGGGGGCTCTGTCACGACTGATGGCCCGTTTCAACAGCTCCGGCACTGACAGTAACATTCACGCATCTCAGCATAATCTATACGCCACAACTTGCACAACCAGCGTGTGGTATGCCGGAGCTGCTTCGGTGGTCTGGACAATTCAAATTGCAGACGGGCTTTGTGAACCGCCCGAGCCTGTGCACTGTGCACAGTGCGCAGCTTTGACCTGCATTACGGCAAATTTCTACTCGTTTCCGTCTGGTAAGGTGGCGGACTGCCCTGCTATGTTGTTCTGCAGACTATGGCTGTTTCCTCGTCTGGACTTCTGTGCAGACTGCTGGGCAGGTGTTTCGGCTTCCTGGTAAACGGCTAATGAGCCTGCAACAGCTGATATGTGTTACGTCTATGAGCTTCGGACGATGGACTGGCGCGATGTGAGGAGGATCGGCATACCTGCAAATCAGCCATCTCGAGTGTCTGCAGGGCACATTGGCGTTACAGCGCTTCAACCACGGTAGCCCAATTGCAAACATTCCTGCTCATATATCACCATGGATCGCCGCAACCTCCACCAAGCTACAAGGCTTTTGGACTGCGAAACAGGCAGTGCAACCAGAACTCTCACAGTACAGCCACACACTGCCTTACGACTGCAGAAGGCCGGAGCAACAAACCATACAAAGTCCGCTCACACTTCAACGCCGAACATTCATTCTCTCTTTGACCGCTTCGAGCAGACCTTCCCCTGTCCCAGCAGCTTAGCCGTAGCCTCTGTGCGCTCCTTGCTGTTGGCCATTGCAGCTATAGCTCTATCTAGGTCTGCATCATCGACTTGCACGTTATCTAACGAATCGTCGAGGGACTCGTACGCTCCTTGAAGCCACAAGCCATTATCCCTTGCCAGGTCGTAAGGGCTCCTGCAGCGCACAAGCAGCAGGGCATACAAAACTCTTATGCCCTCATCCCCTGATGTTGTACTGCTTCCATCACACTGCTTGCAGCATCACTCTATGACAGCCCAGCAGTTCACCACTGCCTGCCAGCTAATTCACCAGGCTCGGCAGCTGAGGTGGTGCAGCAAACGCAGCCTATTTTACCGTGCAGCGATGACGCAGATTTCCCATGGCAATCAGCAGACATAAGTCACAACCCGTGCAGCAACAGCAGATTCCAAGCTTGCTTTACCTGGGTTGTCCTTGATGGAGATACATCGTGTGCAGATACCGCTTCAATCCAGTCGCCCCAGGCCTGCCCCTACTGCTTGGAAAAGCAGCCGTCAGAGCCTGCAATACCTCAGTCCCCACAGCACTACCGTTGGCCCCGGCAGCAGCAGCAGCTGCAGCAGCAGTAGGGCTAGGGCTAACTTCTCTACTGCTTTGGCCCAATGCTGCAGCAGCAGCCAGGAAATCTGAGCCATCACCTCTAGGGAAGCCGTAGCCCAGAAGCCGCTGCTGATAATCGTGCCAGATGTTTGACAGACGCAGCAAAAGCTGCTGGCGGTGCTGCAGCAAGGACAACACACAACAAACGCCAGAGTTCACAAAGGTTACCTGCTGCACACAGCTATGTATCTGAGGATTGAGAGCGTCCTCCTCCATGGTTGATTATTCTGTTTCCCCTTTCTTGAAACATCGGCCACAGAGCAGATGATGTTGCTGCACACAAGAAACACATCTACCCGCTGTAAAAGAGACTAAGCCAATGCAAACAGGATAGATGCGCTGGCAAGAGCTGTCGTGCCATGCATGGGGTACGCCACCCGAAAGAGTCTTGGGCTGCGCATGACAAAGCTCTGACAGGCTCTGACGCTGACAAATCTTGATCAACAACAAGGGAAGGGACTGGGCCAGTGAATACAAGCTTGACAAACACCTATGTCATACCTGAGGATGTAATGTGTCATCCATCATGACTGCTTTTCTGAGGAATACTGGCCACAGTGCAGCCCATGATGTTGCAGCAAAGTGCCTGTGACCCGGCTTATACTGCCACAGCTCTGCATAACGCACTTCAAACCAGGGCTGGGGGTTAGCAGCCTACAAGCAGCAGCAGCAGCAGCAGTAGGCGACACCACTACGAGTGTGGATTGTACCTGACCAGGCGGTCACTGATGAGCTCACATGTGCAAACAGTGGGGCCATGCCCCTGGGGTTTGGGGCCTACTGACAGCAGCAGCAGCAGCAGGTGCATCAATAAGAGACAGCAGCACTGAATATGCAGTTGGTCGTAACGCCGGGCATCATGATGTTGCAGCAGAGTGCCTGTGACCCGGCTTATACTGCCACAGCTCTGCATAACGCACTTCAAATCAGGGTTGAGGGTCAGCAGCCTACATGCAGCAGCAGTAGCAGGGGACATCATCAAAGTGTGGACTGCACCTGAGTGGGCAGTTACTTGTGAGCAAACCCTTGCAAACAATGGGGCCACCTCTGGGGTTTGCGGCCTACATGCAGCAGCAGCAGCAGCAGCAGGGCACCACCAAGAACTTGAGCTTATTGGGCAGTCCTTTGTCAGCACACCCGTGCAAGCAATGGGGCTACCTTTACGGTTTTGGGGCCTACATGCAGAAGCAAGGTGGGCAGCAGCAGAGCAGCAATGCAGTTGGCGATTTGAGAAGGCAGCATTAATTATGCAGTTATCCGTACACCAGTCAGTCATCAAGATCTCACAGCAAAGTGCGTGTTGCCTGGCTTGTATGGCCACAGCTCTGCAAAACACTTCAAACCAGGGCTGGGGGTTGGCAGCCTACATGCAGCAGCAGTAGCAGGGGACATCATCAGGAGTGTGGATTGTACCAGACCGGGCTGTCATTTATGTGCACACACGTGCAAACAATGTGGCCACCTCTAGGATTACATGCAGCAGCAGCAGCAGCAACAGCAGGGCACCACCAAGAGCTTGAGCTTGCTGGGCAGTCGATTATGACCACAGAGGTGCAATGGGGGTGCCATTCCTAGGGCTTGGGCCCTATATGCAGCAGCAAGTGGGGCAGCAGTTGCCTCCGCTTGTATTGCCACAACTCAGCGTAATGGACTTAGAACCAGGGCTGTAGGTCAGCAGCCTGCAATTCGCAGCAGCGGGAGCAGGGGGGGCACCAGAAAGTGCAGAAACTGGACCCGATTCAAAATGAACACCAGTGCCAACACCATTCAACTGATCAGCCACAAGCGGTCGCCAGTAGATCAATGGCTAGCAGCAGCAGCAGCAGCAGCAGCAGCAGCCGCAATCCTGAACATTCAGCTTGTCAAATGTCAGGCACCATCGTGAGCGTGTCAGCTGTAAGCGAGGTTCACACAGCTTGGTCACGCGTCAGTTTGAAAGGTGTTGGGGCTTTGTGGGCCTATAATCACAATCATTGCCGCTGCTGCTGCTGCTGCTGCTCGGTGCTGAATAATCTGTCTTCGGTGCACCACAGACACCTTATCCAGCACCGAGCAGCAGCAGCCACGATGATGATGTCACGGGTAAGACGCCTGAACTAGCGCAGCGATGTTTCAGCATGCCCTTACGACTGTTGGGAGCTAGACTGTAACCACTACAGCCTGCATGTGTCAGCAGCGCATGTCTGGCATATTATTCGCTATATACCTCATGGTCAAAAAAAGGAGGCCACAGCAAGCTGCAAATACAGGCATGGCAGCGGCCACAAGCATGGACGCAGGCGTGGCAGCTCGTTTTTTGATATGAGTCATGACAAAGGAGAGCTTCCGAAGCTCGTGAAGCCACGCTACGGAACAAACCCGCCGGTATGCATCAAGCGCAGACACGATCATCACCAAACAATACTGAGACACTGTAATACGCTATCATAGGTTCTGATCTTACATAAACCCACGTTCATACAATTTCAATTCTGGACCAACCACAATAACGGAACGACCAGAACAATCAAAACGTCTTCAATAAACATTGACGGGATTGTCCCTTTTTCCTTTCCGAAAGATATCTCTAAGGTTGAACGCAAGAATATTTTCCTGCTTTCAACGCCTCCTTTTCCATTTTGAAATGAGTTATCTACAGCTAAACCCTGAACCCTAAGTGGAGCTGGAGCAGCAGGTACATGATAACAGCAGTAAAAACTTCAAAATACTTTGTGAACATGTAGAACAAGCATGGATCAAAGGCAGAAGTATTCATGCCGGTGAACAAAGCTGGCTTGCCTGTATGCAGGTACATGATCAGAAGCATAGGTTACCGAGCAAGGTGGTGCACTGACCTGAGGCTTGGGTTGTCTAATGGCGGGAGCAGTCATTCTTGGGCAACTCATGCGTGCGACGTGCCGGCTCTTATTGGGCGTCAAGATCGCCCCAAACCCTGTCAGCTCCCTGCTGCTGCTACTGCTGCCAGCCTTCGCTGCTGCTGCCGCTTCGACCACTTCCAGATCCCAACTACATTGCATGCCCTTTGGAAGAGCCACTAGTACGGTGTCATAAACTGGGTGCGCTACACTGCTGCCAGCAGCAGCAGCGGCAGCAGCACTGTGCTGCGGTGCAATGATCAACGGCCACGCAAAAGTGGCGCACTGATGCTCGCTTTGCTGCTGCTGCTGCTGCTGGGTTTGATCTTGCTGACTAGGGCACAAATTTCGAGTAGATCGAGCACGTTTGGCACTGCTGCCAGGGTTGCTGCTGCCAGCGGCAGCGGTGGCAGCAGCAGCTGCTGCTGGTGGTGAGATGCATTGTAGATCAGGGACCGTCCAATGTATTACGTAATGACCTAGAGGGTCTTGTTCTAGTTCCAGATTCACTTCTGGCCTGCAGGTACGCAAGAAAGGTAGCGGTTGGTTGTTTCATCGTTATAATGGCGATTTCCAGTTGCCATGCTGCTACGGTTGCTGCTGCTGCTGCTGCTGGGGGTAAAATGATGATTCTTCTAAGTCTATCCTCCTCATCACACCAACTGAACTCCTGACAAACTTACGTTGTTATTTCTGGTGGCATTTGCTAGATTATCACCCCTGCAAACTTCTGTTTCTCTGTTCGATGATATTGTAGAGGTTTGTATCTACAAAGTAGACAACATATTTTATGAACAGTGTACACCGACTAAAGTGCCGACACACTTACGGTGTCATTCCTGGTGGCCAGCATTTGCTCTTTGCCAGATCGTTGAGATCTGCCGGGTATGCACAGCTCTCCAGACCAACATGCCATGACGCTAAGTTCTTAGCCAGGGCGGCATATGCCGCCATGCCATGCAGGACGACAGCAGCAGGTATCTGCAGCACCACAGCAGCAGCAGCAGCTGTAAACAGCCTACTGGCATTCAACTGCATCGGGTGCACAACGCGTTAGGCAGCAGCAGCAGCAGCAAAACAAGCACCAGCAACCAAGAAGCATGCAGTGCTAGTGACAAAGACTGCCATGCTATAACTTGTGCAAGAGTTGTTACATTGTGAAGTAGCGCATTGGGTACGGGGAAAAAGCTTTCTATGCCGTCAGACACCACAGCTGACTGCCCATGTGCAACCCAACAACAGCGCATTGCACCCCCATGAATATTAAGTTGTTACTTCTCTCAATGTAACAATCATTAGTAACATTGTGTGCACTCACATGCAGAGTTTACTGTGCAGCCAGATACCTCAGTTGATTGCCCATGTGCAACCCAACAACAGCCACACAAGTCGTCAGATTGTTACTTCTTTCAACATAACAATGTAACATTGGCTTCACTCACATGCAGACTCCACTGTGTAGCCAGATACCTCAGTTGATTGCCCATAACTGTCAACCTGTATCCTGGGTAAGTCTCTAACATGGGATGCATGTGATCTACATCCCATTCTGCTTGGAGTGCTGCCTGCCAAGTGCTGCTGCCAGCAGCAGCAGCAGCACCGGTGCCAGCTTCAGGCTGTTGTTGTTGCAGAGGTGTAGGATGCGCACAATTTCCGGGATTGCGCTGAGCTTGCAGTGCTGCTGCTGCTGCTGCTGGATCAGTGCTGCTGGCAGGCGATCGCTGTCTTTGTATGGCAGCAGCAGCAGCAGCAGCAGCAGCTTCTTTGCCAGCTGCAGATCGGCTATCTTCGCCAAGCTCTTTCTCCTGCGCTGGCTCTGCGGCTTGATCAAGGCCACTGCTGCCAGCAGCAGCAGCAGCAACAGGGCTTGCACCAGCATCGGGGCGTTTCTGTAAACCCCGAGGCTGCTTTGTATTACTAGTAGGAGAGGGAGAGGGATACATATAGTCTCCGCTATACTCTGAATGCACTGCTGCTGCTGCTGGTGCAGCAGCAGCAGCAGCAGCAGGGCTGACAGATGCTGGCGATGCCCGTGTGCTGGCAGGATCTGCTCCACTGTCAGCACCAGCAGCACCAGCACCAGCAGACGCAACAGGCATGTCTGCATAACTAGCCTCAGCAGCCGCTGTAGCAGCGGCAGCAGTACCGTTTGGTCTGCCAAATGCATCTGCAGGCACCTCCCTAGGCCCCAGCTCCTGCTGCTGCTGCCATTGGGCTAGACTGGCAGGATCATGTACGATCCCATCCGATAGCGCACCTTGCAAGCTCCTACGTAATGCTGCTGCCCCCGCTGCTGCTGCTGCTGCCGGCTGCCGCCCCAGCGGCAGCACCAATTGTTGATCCTGATCATCGCTATCTGCTGCTGCTGCCGCAAATGGCAGCAGCGATGAGATCAACGGCGACAGATCTTGCCGCAGCAAATGCACCCCTGTGAAATCATGCCTTGGATCTGGACTGCACAATGCATCATTATGATCTAGCATCAGATCATCATCTGCTGCTGCCACTGCTGCTGCTGCTCCTGCTGCCTTGCTGGAGACTGCTGCGGGTGGGGGTGTTGTTGCTGCCGCAGTGTCCGGAATGACTGCAGCTTGTTCCACCCCAGTATGCTGGTGCTGCTGCTGTGGGGTCTCACTCTCTTGCTGCCCCTCTGGATTGGCAGCAGTAGTAGCAGCAGCAGCATCTTGTAGCAGCACAGCAGTAGCCATACAAGCATCACCTGCAGGAGTGGCCCGGATGCATGTGACTGCTGCTGGCTCTCCAGGCTCCTGTTGCTGCTGCTGCTGCTGCTGTGGCTGGGCCTCATTCTGTGGTGCTTCAGACGGTGTCTGTTGCTGTATCGGCTGCTGCTGCTGCTGTTGCTGCTGCTGTGCTTGAGCACTAGGTAACTGCTGCTGCTGCTGCTGCTGCTGTTGCTGCTGCTGCTGTGAGTCTTGCTTGTGAGACCCCTGAGTTCGCTCCTGCTGCTGCTGCCATTTCTTCAGCAGTTCTCGCCCTTCGGCTGTTCGTGACAGAAACACCGTCAGGTCATCAGCCGGTTGTGGCAACTGCTGCTGCTGCTGCTGTGGTTGTTGATCCTGCTGCTGCTGCTGCTCCAGTGGCTGCGATTGCGGCAACTGCCCAGTCTGCTTTGGGCCGGAGTGTGATGAGCTGCCACTGCTGCTCTCTTCGGCTGTAGCACCAGTGGCAGCGGCAGCAGCAGCAGCACGTGGCTGACCAGGTTGTTCCTGCTGCTGCTGCTGCTGCTGTGGTTGGCCGTGCTGCTGTAGCGAGGCAGCAGTTGCATTTGATGATGTGTGCTGTGGATTTTCATGACCCAAAGTTGATGCATCTGACACTTGCTGCTGCTGCTGCTGCTGTGGTTGGTCGTGCTGCTGATGTGAGGTGGCAGATGGGTTTGATGATGTGTGCTGCTGCACACCATGATCCAAACTTGATGGATCCGACCCCTGCTGCTGCTGCTGCTGGCTGGGTGGCGCTGAAGCATGCCCGCTGTCACTTTGCTGATGCTGCTGGGAATGTGCAGCAGCAACAGCAGCAACGCCCGGGTGTGTGCTGCGTTTAGGACGCGGCGGATTTGGTCGCTCCTTTTTTCGCCGACCTTTCTGCTGTCCCTGTTGCTGCTGCTGCATTGACCTGGTATCTGACACGCTGCCATGCTGCTGCTGTTGCTGCCCTACTGTTGCTGGCTGGGTGTGGGGTGCATCTACCACCTGTCTGTCATCTGCTGCGTTGCCGACTGATGCCGTCACAGGAGCAGCAGCAGACTCCCATGCAGCTGGATCCATACATACAGCTGACATCCGCTCTGCAGGGGCAGCTGTAACTACTACTGTTTGCCGAGCTGCTGCTACTGCGGCTTGGCCTGGTGTGGATTGCTGCAGTGCTTGGAAGGGTCGACCCTCAGCCTGTTGGAGGTCAATAGAGAGCTGCTGTGGCTGTTGTCGGCTGTTGCTGATGTCCGATAGCGGAACTGCTCCTGAGGCTATGGCATGTGCAGGAACCTGACTAGACTGCATCCGGGCTGTCGCGATTGCGCTGAACCGCCTACGTACTATGTCCGACGTAAAGACCAAAGCCAGGCATGGCTGTCAAACTTACGTAGGGTGTAGGAAGGGGCTGCGGCAATGACCTGTCATTGACCCGCCAGGAACAAGGCTGTAGCTGCACGGAGGTGCTGAGGTACGTCTTAATCAATTCACGTGTTCTATGCTGCTAGCGTAGCGAGCCGTTTTAGCACGCGCATAGCGTGATAGTGGTGCACTGGTACACAGCAGGTCCTGGCTCTGCTGTGCTATCACTGCAGCTGAAGCTGGCACCGTTCGCAGTACAACAGCACCCTGCGTTCAAAAAAGGACAACACGCAATCTTCTAGCAGCGTTGAACGGGAGTTGTAGCTGAGTACAGCGCTGTAGCAGCAAATGCGAGCAAGGCTGTTGTGCATACAACGTTTCACATGGCCAAGTACACTAGCTGCGAAGCTGCAAAGGCTGTTCAGATGGCATCAGAGTCGCATATGACTGGGTTAGTATGTTCAGCATGGCAAACAGCGCGCCCGAGGGGCGTGGGCAGCTCTCGAAAATACAGCAAAGTTCACCTGACATGACCTCTGGAAGGGGTGAAACCGGTCAGACAGTACCCACACGGCATTGTCACACAAATCCTGTGCTTCTGACCAGCGGTCTGGTTCCTGACCAGCGGTCTGGCAAGCTTGGCAAGCGGAGCAAGCAATTGCGAACACAGCACAGCCGAGATTTTTGTAGTGCCAGAGTCCAAACAGTGATGTTTCGTCTTCGCACAGTGCACAGTACTTAACAAAACATATACTCTTTCGTGGCAGAGCCTCCCCCGAGCCCGGACGGTTCAACTCCTCATCCTTGACTTCAAGTGCCTGCCGTGCTGGAGTCGGGCAGCACGGCATGGCACGTTTTCCTGCCCAGAGGTAGCGTTGATACATTGGACTTGCAGCAGACTATACTTTTCAAAACGCTCCGTGGGACTTTTGCAGTTGGAACTACGCAGTCATGATGGCTGGGTTGCAGCAGGCTTGACACTGTCAGACAACCTCCAAGACCTCAATATCCCATATTACATTGTGAAGCAGCACAGATATGCCAACCAACCGCAGTACAGGTGACTGAGCCAATGCAACAAGATAGATGCGCTGACAAACGCAGTGCCGAGTGCTTATTACTCCCTTAGGCTAGCATCTTGCCTCTGACCACTGTGGGCAGTGCTGTGGCCACACCCATGGGCCTCAAAAAGCATCATGAACACAAATACCCCTAAGCTCCAACAAATGCCTTTCTGCCAACCCCACCTCACTGAGGATATGGTATATAGCATATGTAAGTTTGAGCGCCATGAAGAGGGCTCAAACAACATCCCTCAAAAAAGCATCTGCATAGATGCCCATGCTATACCCAGCAAATACTGATTGGTATGAGCAGAATAAGGACAAACAGCGTTGGATATAGGTAAGAAGGGCGTGGAAAGTGGAATTATTACTGGTGCAACTGCAGGGCCTCTGCAGCTGTCCAAGGAGATGCTTGGTTTTTTGCTGTGCTATACAGAGCTCTTTGGAAAAACAGTTAGAACTTGGAACCATGCGCAGACTTTGCACTGCAGTGTCCCATTGCTGGAAGCCACATTGCACCACAGTCATGTTGTGAACGATAGCAACCAGGCGCCTCATGGCCTGCCTGTTGTACTTCCCCTCTCACGCCCCCACCCGCCCCCCACCCCCCGCCGGTCTAGCCTGCAAAAGGACCCCCACCTCGCCCCATGCCTCAAGTAAGGAGCGGCCTAAATAAAACTCTAATCATACCTTTACTCAGCCCTAAGGTACCGCAACAATTGAACAATCGTAAGCAACAATGCCTGTTACTAGTACATTGGCTGCATGCTTGCTTTGACTGTGCTGCCTCAACACGTACAACGCAGCAATGGTCGTCACGCCGCTGCACAATGCTGCTTGACAGCTGCAAAAGTGCACAGCCCAGCCTGCAAGCTAGCTGGCTACACCTGCTGATCAGTGTCAGAAACCGAACCATGCATGAGAGTACACTACGGTCATACAAATCCATCTCAAGCAAAAGTGACAGTCAAACAAAAGTGACAGTACAACCCCATAACATGCACACACATGCCGAGGCTTGCAGGAAAGCAAAACCTTAGGCCTGCGTCCTTGCAAGTCGGTTGACATCACACTTGCTTCAGCATTGTGAAGAGAAGGTGACGTCATGGACTGCCTTAGCACCTCGCTGATGAGTGGAGGAAGATTCTCCATAAACAGGGAACACATCATCACATGCAGTATGCACAGCAGCACGATGTGTATAGAAGCAAGAGCCTGAGGTGAAACATGGGCTGCTGCAGCTAGCTCTGACGCCGGTTTCAATGGGCATCAGTTGCTTTTCAAGCACTTTGTGAAAAAGCATGCATAGCAAGGTTATCAACCGGGGCACTATGTATGCTAACAAGATCCAACAACACAACATTCATCACAAAGCACCCAAAGATGCTCGCATTGTCTGTCAATCATACGGTCTGTCTGTTGACGGCTACACATACAAGTAGAAAGTAACGTCCAAGACGTTGAGCTATCTACAAGCAACCTTGCTCTTTCAAGAAAGTAGCCTACCACAGCTGACTCCACAAGAACTGTGCACCTGAGATCTTGGGTTTGCTAGCCACAGAGGCCAGCACATGTGACCTGGCAGACCGGCACGGAGTGACTGCTTCTCAATATGGGAAATCTGGCCAATGAAACCATATTATCAATCTCACTGCCGAAGATGAGCAACGATCTGCAACATGCCAACTAGGCTGATGCATCACCAACAGAAACGTCATAGGTACTCCTGCCGAAAGTAGTGCCAAAAAAAGACTCCCATGCGATAGACACGCAAGCAAAGAGGGCAACTGAGCATTGTTGAGACACAGTCCTGCAGGAAGCAGACACACACATTACCCTCCCTCAACTTACGCTAGCGCTCCCTTGAAAGCGCTATGCGGAGCTCATTCATTCATTCAGAAAGCAACAATGGCACTGGGTGCCAATCACTGACAACTCACACTTGCAGAGAGGAGAAGCCAAGACTCAAAGGATCCTCAGAATTTATGTTTCCGCTGTTACCACGCACCGCATGAGGTATAGCAATTCCAAACTGCAGAG
>NSMO01003433.1:0-10082 GCA_002588565.1 Coelastrella sp. UTEX B 3026
CAATAGTACACCAGTCCAGCTAGGCTGAGCTGTCCCAGCAGCTGCTGATGCTCCAGCTGGACGACTAGCAGCCACCATTCTTCTTGAAGCTTGCGCATGGCAGCAGCCAGTGCCTGGGTGTGACAAAACAAAGACAGAACAAGTCACAGCTCAGTACTGCTGGATGACATGTTGTGAGGAGCCACACAAGCAAACACCTTGGCAGGGCCACAAGAAAGATGTCGGCTGAGCGCTTGTGTCATCAGCAGGTGATGCAACGATAAACAGTTGCTGCTTAGGATGTGTGGCCGGGTTGTGACAACGGCAGTCGGCCGGCAGAAGGAGCACAGCTGTATAGCCGGCTTTGAGCTAGCTGCTGGTGTAGCAGGGCCCAGTGATGCCGGCAACATGACCACACATCTCCTGGATGTCAGGATCAGCAACCCCGCATATGGGTGCTAATCGGTACAAATCAGACATCAGCAGCATGCTAAAGTGGAGCAACCGTCGTGTCATCAGCTCACCTGCACCACCATGGGATGCTCTATACGAGAACGAGTCTCCACAAAGCGCTTGATGGTGTACACACATTCACACAGGGGCAGCAGCCGCTCAACCTGTGTGGCACGACAACCAACAGAGTTCTGGGTGCTGGATGAGCCGAGAACCATCTGGTAAGGATCTGGTCACAGCTGGGTATGCGGGTGGTGCTGAAATGCGTCATTGCCTACCATCGATGACACCCCGTCTCTTTCTGCTGTGTCTTGCCACAACACATAGGCCCTTCAGAAACTGCAGTGCTGGCTGAGGTCTCAGTGGCGTATGTCAAAAGTGTGACAACTTGCGATATCCAACCTCTGCCGCCAAATGCCCAGTACCTGCTCCACTAGACTTGTCTCTGTGACGCTGCGGACCCTCAGAGCCAACCTCTGCCACTTGGGCCCCTCCACCATCTCACACACGATGTACTCTCCTGCTTGACCCATGAACACAGTCAGCAAGTCATCAACAAGTGCTGCTTCTTGTTCAGCTGGGCTCAGAGCTGCTAAGTCCCTGAGGGGTCTGATAGATGACGCTGTTGTGCCAGTGCCCCCAGCTTCAGTGCTGAAGTCTGCAGGAGATTCCATGTGCCAGGTGCCGGCTACCCAAGGCCTTGACTGGTTCCAGGCGGGGCAGGTGAGCTGCGTGCCGTTGACTGCTACTGTTAGGTTGGCCTGCGAGGACACGGAGGGTGGAGCTTGTTGACATGGTGGCAGCATTGGTGTGCATGTGCGGCTGGTGCCAGGTGCTGGATTGTTTGCTAGCAATTTAATATGTCCCTGTTGTTGCGAACACTTGTGCATCAGCCCCATACACTGGCTGCTTGCTCAACAATCTGTCCTGACATGCATTCGCAGGAAGCCAATGGCGCCGCTGACAGTGTGTGCTGACCAGTGGCTGTATTCATAACAAAGGAGGTTACCCGATGGCCGTCTTGCAGTAGGCAATCGCTCTGCATTTCACGCTGTCAGCTCTACAGCACTGCTGGCAGGTCGACAGCGCCACCACACTCAAACAAATGTGCCGCTGCCAGAGCAGCAGAGGCTTCCAACATGCGCCGAGCACTTGCCTGCATCTCATATGGGTCAGGCTGTGCAAATAGATCCCCAGTGGTTGGCAGGTAGTGCTTTGACACCCTTGCCGCAGACAGCTCGTTGGGATGCACCAGTGGCTGCAACTGCTGCTGTGTTTGATAGCTGTATTGGGCATCTGCTGCAGGAGCTGGAGCAGCCCCTCCTGCTGCACCAGCACGAGAGAGCTGCTCTAGTTCTGGAGACAGGGTAGGGGCATAGTCCTGCCTGCGCACTGACGGGGTCATGCTGCTCTCCTGCCCTCCAAACAGAGCATTGCTTTGTAGGTATGCCGTGCCGGGTGTTATTGGCGTTGTTGCGCTGGGGGTAGCAGCTGCACCTGCTGTAGGCATGCTGGTCTGCCGGGCGCCAGCGTCGCCTGTAGCTGCTGTTCCTGCTAACCTCGATGAACTTAGTGCTGACGCTGAGCTGATGCGTGAACTAAGTCCGGTAGTTGCTCCTCCTGCTGAGGTTGGCATGCCACTAGAAAGGCTGGCCCGAGATGTGCGTGGTGCGCCTGTAGAGCCATTAGCAGCTGAGGGCCGTGCTGTAATGCCTGTTCCTGCGCCGCCATTACTGCCTGCACCCCCTGCTGAGCCCACAAAGGTGCCTGCTGTGCTGGAAGTTCTAGACGATGGCCTTGTTGCATCCGAGCGTAAGGAGGTCCTGTTGAACTTGGCTGGCTTGGCATCATCACCACCAGAGCTGCTGAGTGCTCTAGAGTTGCCATTCAAGGACATCTTGCAACTTGAAGTGTCACTGCTTGTTGCTCCAGGTTGGGTATGCTCACAGAGTTGCCGGCCAGAAGAACATATCACGAATTCCTTGACGTGCCCTGCTGGGGATCAAGTTCTAAAGCCAAACCCCTAAGCTGTTGGCCATATCACTTGACCAGATGATGGTCTGCTGCGCAACGACATAGATGTGAGGATGCTGCGACTGGGCATCAACTGACGTTCACTACTCGCGTAAATTGCCTGTTTGCAATAGCTTTAGGCCTGGTAAACGACCTGGACACGAGCCAGAAAATTCAAATGAGCCGTGCAGGCGCGAGGTCCGACAGTGGCAAATGCGAAATCAACGCCGTGTCTATACGAGATGTAGCTGTATCAACGTGCACATGCGCGTTGTGAGCCTGTCACATATTGCGCGTTTGGCGCGGTGTTGTAAAGAGTCTGTTGGGGCAGACGTCGTTCTCAAGTGCTGGTAGTGCTACTAACAGGCTCCGAAGTCCATGCCAGCGGTTGCGATCGGCGACTTACAGAAATTGGTTTGCAGACCAGTAGATCCTTGTATTCTCATTGCCAGCAGTCTGTATAGGCCGTATTTCGCAGCGTGAAGGGTACAGATTATTGTGTTATTGATAGGGCTGCGTACATCTGTTCTTGCAGTCCACTATACCTGCGTACAGCGTCTGCTGCTGCTGTGATGGGGACTGTAGACACAGCAGAACCCATGCAGACAGACCCAGCGGGAATGAAAGCAGCTGGGCCTAGCAAACAAAAAGTAGACCGTCTCACAGACGGCCGCGATGCTCCGTGGGTGGAGAAGTACAGACCGAAAACTCTGGATGATGTTGCAGCACACAAGGAGATCATTGATACAAGTAAGCAGGCAAAGCTGGCCTGTTCTTGACATGTACCAGCCATTAGAGGCTCTCAACAGTGATGCCGATGTTTCCATGCAGTCAAGAAGCTCACGAATGAGAACAGGCTGCCACATCTGTTGCTTTATGGCCCCCCTGGTACCGGCAAGACATCCACCATCTTAGCTGTAGCACGTCAGATATATGGTGGCGCCATTCAGAACATGACACTGGAGCTCAACGCTTCTGATGATAGAGGTATAGACGTGGTTCGGGAGCAGATACAGGACTTTGCTAGCACGCGCAGCGTCTTTAGGTGAGGAATACGTGCCAGTTATGAGGCTGCTCATTGTAAAGCAGTAGCCTGCCTTAGGTTACTGCATCAGCAACAAAGCACAGCCACAGTTAGCGTACTTAGCAGGTTTCAGCCTGCATCAGAGTAGTTGTGGCCCCCAACATTGGTCATGAGCTGGCATATCTGCACCTTGAACCCAACAGTCGCGCAGTGGTAGTGCCTTTGCTGAGGGGCTACTGCTGGCTGTACTTTGCAAGCATACTCGACGACTTACTGAGCAATTCAAGACGCTTGTTCTGCTTTGTGCTATATGCCTGCAGTAACAAATTCAAGCTTGTCATTTTGGACGAGTGCGATGCCATGACACGTGATGCTCAGTTCGCTCTCCGTAGAGGTGGGACTCTTCACATGACCCAGGTTTTAGAACAGTCCTCATCAAATGTAGGGGGGCAGAGCTAGCAGCTGCAGGATGCATCAGCTTGAGGTCCAGGAGCTTGTATCAACCCCTCAAAAGAAGCAAAGTCTAGTTCTAGTTTCTATGCGACGCTGAGAGCATATGTGCCAGATGTCACCTGCCCAGGGCTAACACACCAGCTGCAACTGCCTGAAGTGATGCCAAGCTCCACCCCCAGTGTCTGAACTACAACCTTTGTATGCGCTTCCTCTTGCAGTCATTGAGAAGTACACCCGCAACACACGCTTCTGCCTCATCTGCAACTATGTCAGCAAGATCATTCCAGCGCTGCAGTCCCGCTGCACAAGGTTCAGGTTTCCTCCATTGGATGAAGCACATGTGCGAGACAGGCTGGAACATGTGGTGCAGCAAGAAAAGTAAGTGCCAGGTTGGTTGGAGGTGATCCTCGTTCAGCATAATGCACAAGGCTCACACCTGTTTGCCTGCAGCAATGTATGCATGTATGCCTGTGAAATGTGGCCTGGGCCTGCTATGATCTGACAAGCAAGCCAGGTTTGCAGTAGCACTGCTGGCACCTGGCGGCTGCTGTATAGATAACGGAGCATCAGCATGCTTCCACACATGAACACGAAACATGGTAGGTTGCTGGTTGAGCTGTTGTTGACGGCATCATCTGTGACAGTGCAGCGTGTATGTTATATTGCAGTGTGAAGCTTGGTCCTGGCGGGATGGATGCACTGATCAGGCTGGGGGGCGGTGACATGCGACGAACACTCAACATCCTGCAGGTGTGGCAACAGCAGCAGCATGACAGCAGCAACTGCGGTGGTGGCAGCAGGGCCGCCTGCAGCCAGTTCATTGGATACTGCAGGACAGTGTGCAATAGCAAGCACTTGGTTACTGTTACTCAAATCTGAACGGCAAGTTTGATTGGCATTGGCAGCTGCCAGGCCCCACACGGGCCCCATCTGCAGGTCTCACTGCTACAGACTGGTCCTCTAGACGCAAAGGTTTCCAGCACGCAACAGCTGAATGCCCAACTGCGAGGGTCAATCACAGCGGCAGTTGGTGTGTGTGCGCCATATGCATTTTAACAGCTCCTGATTTAGCACATGCTTGAGCCACAGCAGCTTGTTCAACTGCTTGCAGCGATCACAGTGTTACTCTGAAACATTGCCTACCAACTGCATGGCTGTTTTCCTGCAGTCGTCTCACATGGCATGTGACTTGGTGGATGAAACTGGCGTCTATCTCACAACCGGCAACCCGCTACCAGCTGACATAGAGTCTGTGGTCAACTGGCTGTTGAATGAGCCTTTCATTCAAACATTCCAAAGTGAGCAGCACAGTTGTGTGATGATCACACTGACGATGCCATGGCAGCAACTTTCAGGGTGCATGTGACATTTTGCTTCATAGTATGTTCCTCTTGTCACCTGATGAATGCCCTCAGTGTGTTTATGTACCAACTTGTTGCGTTTCATTGCATGGCTACTTGCCATGGGTGCAACTTTTGCGAGTTGTATCTTGTCCGGTGTTGACATGCAATTTCAAGCTTTAACCACTTGGGCATTATGAAAAGTAACAGCTTCAACGTTGATGTGCACTGCAGGCATCACCAAGCTGCAGATAGACAGGGGTATTGCCCTTGTGGACATCATACGCGAGCTACATCCGTGAGTGATCCTAGCACCTGCTCTTTGAGCCGCATGCTGCTGTTGCATCCTTGACGGACAGCTCTATCATTATGTTGTTTGCTGCCTCGAACTGCGAATAGGCATGGTGCTTGTGGCATTGCTAGCGTGATCACAAATGCTGGGGGAAGCAGAACACTGTGAACCAAGTGTGACATCAACACTGTGTCATTATGTGCTGTGTGTTGAGCGCAGCGTGTAGTGCCACACACGCTGATGGTGACTACTTCCTGAGAGGCTATATCTTGCCTTGGTTACAATTTTAGGGCCACAGCCTATGATGAGCTCGGTTGGCGCCTGTGTTCTTCAAATTAGTGAATCAACCAACCTGGTTATGCTTTGCAGGTGGTTGTTCAACATTGAGGCGCTGCCGCCCATGGTGCGAGTCACCTTGGTGGAAAAGCTTGCAGACATAGAGCATAGGCTGGCTTACGGGTGCAGTGAGCAGTTGCAGCTGGGAGCACTTGTAGCAGCATTCAACTTGGCTAGGGATGACATCGTGGCTGCAGCGAAGTAGCGGGGCAGCGCGTGCAGCGTCTGGTTCATTGTCTTTTTGCGTTACCGCGCGGCGCTGATGGTTGGAAGGGGTCTAAGCGAGTCGAGCTAGCGCGCATTCTGGTGCTACAGGCCCTGTATCAGGTCCGCCATCGGCCGCTGCATCGGCAAATTTGCGGTGTAGATGCTGGGGTCCTGGAGGACCTGAGTTGAACAGATGTGGGTTGCGCAACTGAAATTCGTTCTCAAAGTCATGCGGTCTGCATGCAAACCACTACCGGCTGGATTGTCGGTTGGTAGCCGGCTGGTTTGTCATCCAGGTGACACGAATTTGATCATGCCAGCGCGGACCCCCGCCCCCTAATAAGGCCCCGCTACCCGGAGTCCCACAGCTCTATTTACAGTTGCCTTACAGCTGAGTGCACAAGTCTCACTTCTAGAAGAATTCTTCGAAGGCAGTCCCGGCAATCAAAGCATAGGTGAGCGAGGGTGCGACGGTTTGCCTGCATTAGCTGCCAGTATCTCTGGTCGTGGTCTTCTAGCAGCTGGCCGCTTACGGCATGGCTGGGCCGTTACGGGAGTCCGGTCCTGGTGAGGAAACATCCCGCTAATGGCACTGCTGACGAGTTTACAATCTGCGCTGCATATGCAGGCACCTGTTATTTGCGGGAAGCGCTACGACTGGTGCCATTTTTGTCAGCCTTCCGGCTCAATCCGGGAAGTCCTTGTCTCCGGCCCCGGTCGAGCGCACAAGCCAGCAGGCAACAATCGCTCGTTTATACAAGAGGAAGTGGTCGGACCACACATCCACAAACTGTCATCCGAGTGCTGATAAAAGGCAAGTGTTGGACTCTGCTCACGCTTCTCAGCTGCTTTCAAAGTTTGAAGTGTCAGATAAAAAAGCAGCACGACACGCGCCAGTGGGCAAATGCTAGAGCACAGAATACAGTGTACAGTGGACGCCAGGCAGCATGGCCATGCCTGTAACGTTCAACACGGTACAGTGTGGTCAGCTCCGGGATTCAAGTGCCCTGCAGACACCTTGAGCCCACAAGAAAGCGCTGAGCAGGACCTACTGTGCAGGAAACCTCTTGAAGGTGCCGATTTCCTGATTGTATATACGATGTGTGCCCGTCTCACTGCAGGTGGAAGTGCAAAAGCGGTTCATCGTACGACTGTACTGCCCTCGAGACGCCTCGTAGAATTCTGCCTAGCACCGATGGAAGACAACCAGGTGAGCACCCAGTTCAAGAGAAACCTAATTCAAGAGAAAGCTATCAATACAACAGCGAAGGGATGTGCAACCGGTGCTGCTTGCTCGTGTGTCATTCAGAGTTTGTGTCTTCATGGCTGCATAGGCACCGACGCATGTATTCAAAAAGTCAGCATCCGAGTGCGCTTACATGCACAGAGTACCTGCTGAGTTACACCAGATCACAACGGCGTAGCTATCCCATCACGCCACCGCATGCCAGCACTGTCTGCTTAATCATCAGTATGGTCAGGAGCATGGGTCACAACTGGCGCGTTATACTGCCGCGGCTGCTACTACCAATCACCTGTAAGGCTTCACACCCGTAAGGAGCCAGCTGATGGCTCATGGGGCAAAGAAACAGACAAAGTACTAGCCATCCACTTCCACCGGAATTTAGCAAGACAGCAATCAGCATGAGAAATCTCATCTGACTCAATCTTGGACTTGGAATGAAAAAAACCGGAGACAGAACCAAAAAGGAATTGCACCGGAACGACCAACACGTGTGTACAAACGTTTTATAACGCGACCCAGGGGCCCCACAGGGCTACTTACAAAGGACTGGAACTCGTACGCACTCATAGGGCTGTTGTAAGGGCACATCTGGCTAGGGGCGACACTGCAGCAGCAGCAGTAGCTGAGACCGTGTACACCTGCACCGGCCATAAGGCATCACCAAACAGTAGAGCAGTACAGAACTTCTACAAAGTTTGTAGTGTAGCATGGCGTCACAGAAAGGTGATGGCGCTCGTTTCTATAAAGAGTCTTCTGCCCTATACATGTACATATATGTATATAGCAGGATTAATGTACATAGCAGGATTATTTGCTACAACACACCTTTGTTCGCTGGTCCATGCAGGGTGCTGCTGCTATGGAGGACAGCGTCACCCCTGGGCCCATGCGCCTGCTGATAGTTGAGGCCTTTGCTGTTACTCACCCGGTGGGCATGGTCGTCAAAGATATCAACAGCTTTGGCCCCAATGGTGCAATCAAAGTGGCTGCCTATCTCTGCATGGAGAGTCAAACTGAAAGCAAGCGAAGCGGTGCAAGCAGTTCAAGCGAAGCGATGCAAGCAAAGCTCCCACCTTGTGAGGATCTGGGCTTACAGCCTGATTGCTGCCTCAAGTGCCATGGCCAGCAAGGAGGGGATGTTGGCAGCCCAGAAGTCCAGCGCAAGGTCCTAAATTTTGTGCGGGATCACCTGGCAAAGGGTACCATAGACGCTGTGATTGTGTTCAGCAGCCCACCTTGCACAGAGTATTCAAATGCCAAGGTAGCCCATGACGCTAAAACCAGGGTTGAGACAGCAGCAGCCCAGGACTACATCAAGGCTATTGAAGCTCATGCCAAAGCGAGACTAGCAGCTACCCAAGCCCTGCAAAACCTCGAAAGGTCTAATCTTGAAGCGACCGGCACTTCACAATTGTTGCAACAGCTGGAAACAGCTGAGCATGCAGTGTTTGAACTGCATGAAAAGGACACCGCTGCTGCCAGGGAGGAAGTCGCCATGGCAGCGTGGGAGAAGGCAGCATCTGAGGCTTCTGTACAGGCCACCAGGGACTATGCCACCATCTTGGAAGCAGATGCCAAAGTTGAAAGGTTCCTCAATATGTACAAAAGGATTGAGGCCGAGTGCAAGGTCTACCGTGAGGCATCCCAAGGTGTTGCTTGCTATCTGGTTATGGAGAACCCTGACAGCATTGCTGAAAGGGCGCTGTGGAACAGGTAGGTACTCCATGCTTGATTCTCACGCGATGTTTATTGGTGTTGATGATAAGCTGTTCCGCCTTATTCCTGGTGCACCATGCTGCCAAGCACACGCCTTGTACCGGCATGCAGGTATTGCCTGCTACGCCATTGCATGCTGCACCTATGGTGTGATAGTTATACGTGCAAGCAAACCTCCTTCACCCACAGGCATCTGAGTTTGCTTGACAAGGCTGGCCAGTCTTGCATTGTGAGCAGATTGCAGGCAGCTGGGCACGCTTAGCTTGAATGGTAAAATGTCTGAAGAACTTGCATAGCTGCTGCATGATCGGCTAGGAACCCTGCCTGGCATCCCTTCCACTCTCTTTACCTCAGTCTTGGCTTCTTTTGGAGTTCTGAGCCTCTTCTATGACACGCACCTGGGTGCGCCCATGCATGCTGCAGCTGTGCCAGGTGCTGAGAGATCTGGACTGCAGCTCACTGCCTCCAATTTGTATGCTGCTGTGCACTATCAGGCCCTTCATGAAACCGCATCTGAAGAACCTGCCCAGCAAGCCTCATGCCGACATGATTGAGCACAACCCAGAGGAGGGCGCCTGGCTGCACAGCTACTACCAGGACTGGTGTACCTACAGCGATGACAATCAAAAACACCCCATGAAGCCGACTATTGTTTTCAGCAACCTGCCCAACCTGGTCACTGTGTCTTGTGCACACCCACGGGGTGCACACCTTCAAGTACAGAACCAGTCAGGTGCCGGAGAGAGAGCCAAGTGGCCCTTACCATTTGTGAAAAAGATGCTGGAGGCCGTCGTGGAGGTGGTCAAGCCAGAGCTGCTGCCACAGGCCAAGCTTGTACTAGGTGGGTTGCCCTCATCCATGGTGACAAGCCTTCAGTGGTATGGCCTGCCCCACTGTCGGTCCAGGAGTCGACCATGCAGTCTGTATGCAGCCAGATTCATCCAGATTGTTGCTGGTCTTCAGAGCTTTCTTGTTGCTTGTTTACCAAGGCAAGCCATGAGGTGGAAACTTTGCAGTTGTGAT
>NSMO01003443.1:0-16210 GCA_002588565.1 Coelastrella sp. UTEX B 3026
TGTGAGGGCATAGTCCAAGTGCTTATGGCCAGGGAAGAACTGCAGCCAGGACACGATTAGCAGCGCAGTTTGGCAAGCCAAACAGTGCCTGGCAGGGTGAAGACCACTAGTAACAAGACCCTGTTGAAGGCTCATCAACACCAACGCCACCAACACGGGCGGTACGCAACTACACGAACAAAGCAGCAAGCAGGGTGCACATAATCAAGCACTGCTTTTTTGTTCAACACCCGGCAGCACCAGAAAAGCCTCCACAGTGCTGGCTGACAAGCTGCAACAGCAAACTGTCGGCTCACCTTGCGTGAGTACTTCTGCAGCAGTTCCACACGCTTGTCCCTGTTGTCCTTGCTCTTGATGCGATGACCAATACCTGCCACACGCTTGCCCTGCTTCTTAAGTCCTTCAACAAATGTTGCTGCGTCAAGACCCTTGTCAACTGCCTGCTTGAAGCCCCTGCAGTGAGGCACAGCATGAGGATTCACCCGGCAGTTTGAAGGCCCATAACACTGCCCAACAGCAATGATCGAGCATTTGGATTGCTCGCAAATGGTGGGCAAAGAGTGTCCTACTAGCTTGGCAGCCATGCAGCAGAGGCCGGACACCTTGTCTCATAAGTTTGTTGTAAACCTGTGAACTTCTGTGCGAACTAGTACACCAGGAGTGGCATCCCATTGAATCAATGGTATCATGCAGCCGCACAATGCAGCAACCTGGACACCACAGCGGACGCTCCAGATTTTCTACATCACCCCTTCCCCCCCCCCCCCCCCACCCCCAATCAACAAGCACCAGACTCAGCAAGCTCACCTAGCTGCATCATCTATGGCGCCTCCAAAGCGAGGGCCAATAGTCAGCAGGCCACTGACCAAACAGCTGACTAGGTCCTTGCCAGCTCTGCTGGTCACAATTGTGTTGTGGGCTCCAGACACACAAGGGCCGTGATCAGCGCACAACATGATGCACCTGCACGCACAAGGCGCATGAGATTGACGCTGTGTTGTTGGTTACCAGCTGCATCCCAGTTTAGCTGGGCTCAACTACACACCTAGCCAGAAATTGCTGCAGACAGATGACGACTATCCAGTGAGCCATATACGCCCATACAACACAAACCACTGCTACGTACAGAGTCTGACAAGACTGTCTATACAATTGGGAGACCCCAAGGTTCAGGTACTTACGTCGCATGTACTGCTTGGCATACTTGGGCATCAGTATGCCTAACCCAACCGCGATGTTGCAGGCAAAGATCTAAATGAGTCACAATCATGTATTCCAGACTGCATACTCTCCCCTTCAGTTCAACCATACTCACATCTCCATGAACTTGGTGGCATACTTGGGCAGCTTGCGCTTGAACCACAGCAAGCTGACGACATCGCCAATGCCGTATTCCTCCTCGATCAGCTCGCTCATTGTGACCCCATAGTATGTGGGCTCCTCGCCGCGATCATCACAGATGGTGCTCACAACATTAGTGGGCTTGCGCACCTGCACAGATAGCCAAAGTAGGTGGGAAACCCTCCAATTGCCCAGTTGCGGTACCGGTGGTAGCGTTTGGCACTACTGCCATGGTCGCATGCATCTGTGGCAGTGGTTGCGGTTTTACTGATGCTCGTATATACGGGGCCTGCTATGAGGTGGCTGTCGAGCACACAACAATGCAGAAGCGCTGGATTGTCCTGCAACAAACAGCGAGTACCCTGTAAAGCTGCGAGATGGAGGTGCAACGCCCGTATGCAACAGAAAGACAGCAAATTCCCCGCCAAAAGCCTCAAAAACATTGCTGACCAGCGCCTGAAACTGGCTTGTTACCTTCTTGAGCTTGACAGCACTGGCCAGGTCCATGGGAATCTCTGGCACCTCAATGTCAGACTGAGGCTTCAACACGCCCTCTTCCACAAGCCTGCAGGACGGGACGAACAATAACAGCGCTTATGCATGCATGATTTAGGTCTGACAAACTTGAGTGGCTTCTATATGTAGAACTCCAATTCAGAGCATGTTTTTTGCAGCGTGAGCCATGCTGCAGGGGTCCGCAGGCACATGTGATGTTCAGCACAAGCACCAAGTGGCACAGACAGTGTTCAACCAGCTGCTGCAGGACCACTCAAAGCAAAACTCTTGTTGGACACAGACAGAAGAGAACGTGCCAACTGGTGACCACAAAACACTAGCATTTGTTGGCACCCCGAGTCTGCAAATCTTTGCTGCAACGCTTAATCAATCATGCAGCTGACGTAGTGTCTTGTGAAACCTCGAGTGACGTTGTGTCTTAATGTTTCCGCATCTGAACTGGGGTGTGGGGCCGATGGCCATAGAGCTATAACCAGTGGGTGGCTTACACATGTGCAGCTGACGTTGCTGGTGTTGCCTGTGACTGTTGTTACCTGTTGAATGTATCACGGACGGCGCCCTCCAATCCTTCAAAGCTGTCAGGGACAATAGCACCTGCCTCAGCCAGGGCAGCATTCTTGGCCTGCAAACGCATGAAAAACCCAACACCATGCAGACTAGTGACTCTCCATTTATTTGTTCTCCATTTATCTATGCTCGAGTCTATAGTTGTTTGTAGAGTCCAGTTTGTTACATGTGCCAGCCGGTGGGAATCATTTCTGTGAACTCCGCCTAGCCACAACATCAAGCACCTTCTTCCATGGCCCACTCAATACTAGGACTGACTATTAAGTGAGCCTAAAATTGGAATATCCAGGACAGACACTGAAAGCAGTCTTCCACGGCCAGGTGCAGCCCAGAAAAACGGCCTCTCCCAGTCTTTGCCTCTGAAATAGAATAGACTGGAGATTTGGACAGAAGCAGAACAACTGGCAGCCAGTGTCTGCCCCCTGCCTGAGCCCCACTGAGAAATCACCCCCAGCCAGTGCTTCCTGGCAGGGCAGGCAGGGAACCAAAGCTGCACCTGCCAGCAACCCACCGGACCCACAGTCTCCCACAGCAGTCTGACACAGACCCAACCAGCTCCTGGCGTGAACACACACGAAAGCTGGGGGAGAACCACACGAAACCGCACGGGAAACCCACAAGACTGCCACAAGACACCACAGATTCCTGCCAGGAATCCCATAGGACACCACGAGTCTCTCACAGTGCCAGTCTGGCGGAGCAGGGCAGCTGCACGGGATATCACAGAGCTTGCACGGTGTGCATTACGAAACCTACGCAGGTTGATTCGCTCTGCTGGGGAGCGATTTGGTTGCACTTCCGGGAGGTGTGATCGCTAAAGAAGCATTCTTGGGAGGCTTTGCAGAGGTGGTTGTTGAGGTTGCCAAGACTAAAAAGCAAAAAGTGAGTGTGCACAGAGATCTCGACATCCTGACTTGTTTTGGATGAAGAAGTTGTGATGCCCAAAAATGATGCGCGCTCTGGCGAGAACGGCCAGTCAATGTTGGTTTTGGAGAACATGGCCAGCAAGGCCAGCGACTTGCGTGCAACTTTAAGCTGTGAGGCCATGGACACATGCGGGCTACCTCACTGCTCACTGTGTCATGGCCAATGTAGAAGGCGGGCCAACTCTTGCTGTCTGCTGCCGGATCCATTCACCTATTGAATCCGGCAGCAGACAGCAAGAGTTGGCCCGCCTTCTACATTGACCTCGTGCTGAAATTGTTGGAACCTGACCCCAAGCTGAGGTTGCACCCGTATGAGGCGCTTGGACATCCGTACTTTCAATCGGTCTTTGCACATGTTCCACAGCAACGTGACAACGTGACCTCTCAAAGGATGGGGACCACAGCCGGCTGGGCTGCTGCTGTACCCACCTGTGCACTATCACTCTCGCCAGTACTGCGTGCTCCTGCATGTCCAAACTGCACCTCGCTCTTGAACAGCTTCGCACACGTGCCACTGACCCAGGCAACTACTGGCTTAGTCACCTTGCCTGCAGCGAAGGTGAAAACGCACCCACACAACATGGTCGTAGGCAGCTAACTCAGCTGGGCCTCACATGCGCTTCCACACGACCAGCAAAATCGTTGACGTCCCTGCCAAGCAGCTTGCAGTATTGCAGATACTTATCCTGGATGTGTTGGCTTCTCCACGGCTGCTTTCTATACAGGCGGACTACCAGCATCAGCTGCACTGATAGCTCTAGCTGTCGTAACAATATGAAAGATGAGGGGCTAAGTACAGCAAGACCTACCATCATTCAAAGCCTTGACGAGGCTGTACTCATCTGTTCCACCCAGCTCTCCCAGCACTACAATCATCTTGATTTGAGGGATGTTCTGGTACCTGATGCAGTGGTCTGACAGGGTGCTTCCAGGAAAGGTATCACCACCGATAGCAATGCCTGCATAGACATGTCAGATATAGCACAGGGTCCAGTGGTGCCTCAGGCACCCACGGAGTCAAGTCTAGCTCATGCAACATAGAGTGCCAAGCAAATTGCTGTTTACTACATGCAAGGGGCCGCCACCCAGTAAAATGCTTCTCTGCTTTTAGAGTGGGGAGTAGTTGCATTGTGAGCGAGAGTGCAGCCTGGCCTGAAACAAACCTTCAAGCACAATCGATGCCACTCTGCGCGCAGCCTCCTGCACAGACACAGAAGGCCATCTCGCTGGTGCAGTATGCTGCAGGTTTGCTTACCCTCATAAAGTCCGTCTGTTGCCCTTGACAGTACGTTGTACATTTCATTGCTCATTCCTCCACTCTTGCTCACGAAGCCCACTGAGCCTGGGCGGTACAGCTTGCAGGCAATGATGTTGTCAAGAGTGCCAGCTGTGTCTCCAATCTTGAAGGCTCCTGCCTGCAGGATGGAGGTATGGTGCTTGTGGTTTAGTGCAGGAACACAGGGACATGGACAGTCTTGACCCCAGGGACTGAGTACAGCATGAAGTGGTTAGCAGGACTCTGACAGCAGCAGCTGCAGAAGCTCAATGCAGGACTGGGGCCAACAGTACCCTGGTAGATGCTGTATGGCTACAGGAAGTCAGATCCAGTCTGCCAGGCTGTCTTAACAACGTCCTGCCAATGCTGCATCCTGCCCTAGCTGTAGCTGCATTTTTGTGCTTGTCCTCCTTGTCCTGCGCTCTGCTGCAACTCCGCAGCGCTTCAGCCCTGTCCTGCTGCAAGTAAACTCACCTGCACGCCACCAACAGTTGCGGGACCGATAATGATCTTGTTGTTAGCACGGGCATACGCAATGAGGCGCTTGGTGTCTTTCTCAGGCACGCCTTCAGCAATCACAGCTACTACACGCACTGTAGCAGTCTGCAGTGCCTCCATGGTGGACTCATAGGCACTGCAGGACACCAACATCATAGCCAGGACGTCAGGACTCGGTGATAAGAAAGATGCTGTTACAATTCAACAAAACACTGGGCGCAACAAATTGCTGTGCTTGAACAGAGACTGCCGCGGCAGGCGGGTGTGCATGTCTCATGATGCCATGTGGCGCGGCAACTCAACAAGCACTTTCTACTTGTTCCAGATGATGAGCAGCTGGGAATACCAAAGCCTGACGCCTTTGGGGTTGGGAGTGTGTACTGATTGGCTCCTGGATGTGCAGGACATTCTGCTTACCTACGGAACGAGGCGTAGTTCACGAACACATCTGCCCTTGGATGCTTCTTGGCAGCCTCTGCGGTACTGCAGACACCAGAACACTTGTTTTAGTTGGAGAGCAGCTGGGGATGCTCGACGGCAACTCCTGACTCCACGTCACAGGCTGCTGAATAGCTGCAGCAGCTGTACTGCTTTTCTGCCATGTGTGGACAGAAGCGTGGCAGGCGCCAGCCGCGCTGCTTACCTGCCGTATACAGGGATGGCGATCTCCTCATCTCCGAAGAACACCTTCTGAAAACCGCCATTGGAACCTGGCTGGACTATGCAAGCTACTGATGGTGTTGGCCTCCCTGCACGCGTGGGCCAGAGGCAAGCGTTCAGCGGAAGACGGCTAGGTTGTTTTGTCGTCTCGACGCTGCAGATCGGAGGGCGCTAAGCTCGCTCTCGACGGTTGGTTGACGAGGCCGGGCAACGTGCCCATACATCAAACAACCTTTGGGCCAAACACCGGGCCTGGCCCATCTGAAGAAGCCATGTGTTGCTGTGAAAGCACACACGGACATCGCGACTCACCACAGAGGAAGTCAAAGTCCAGCATACGCTGCACAGGCTTCTCTGCACCAAACGAACATCGCACCCAGTGATTAGCTCCGGTGTGCGTTACACGCGCTTATGCCACTGTGGAACGCTCACTACACCTTTCCAGTTGTAAAAGATCGCCTGCGTCTCCTTGCTGAACAGCTGACCTATCTCCCCCTGCAAAGCCATCGCTGCAACTTGATGCTCGAGAACTTATCGCGTGCACTCAAAGGCAACCAGTACTACCAGAGTTCAAAGTCTGCAACCTTATGCTGGGCCACTACATGTGGCAGTGGGGTCCAGGACCTGTAGGTCTTTTACTGCAGTACAGCAGCGGTACTGCTCGTAGTTGTAACACGCCTCTATCTGCAATGGCCAAGCAGATATAAATTAGATCACCGACGTGGCTATCGTATCAAAGCCGGCGACAGAGGCTGGGAGGCCCACTCTTGCGTGCCCATTAGCTTCACTACACCATCCCAGTTTACAGGTCCCAGTGTGTGACACACCAAACGGTTTCGTGTGTCACACATTGGAAAAATGTGACTGAGCCGATGCAGCAACTTAATGCGTTGGCAAAGCTGCAGTGCTACGCAGGGCAGACTTAAGGCACTGCCACTGGCAAGAAGCAATCCACAGCACACCATCACGCTTCTACACATAACGGACCACCCTCACGCCCATTCTCCATCAACAAGAAGGTGCTACTGTCCTGCCAGGGTCATTCAGATGCCATTGTCAGACAAGGCTGTAGCAAAAGATCCACTAGATGTCAGACCCGCAAAACCAGTTGGCGTGGTCCGAGAGTGCACTTGTATTGACTCAATATGTAAGCTCAGTTTTGGAAAACATCACCATTCAACAAGTGCTGCTGCCCTGCAAAATTCAGTTTAAACTCAGTTTAAACTCAGTTTAAACTCAGTTTAAACTAGTAGTGTGACAGTGGACTACAACTGCACGGTGCACTGGTCACTTCAGCAGCAATGTGCGAGCACGAATTAACAACACACAAGCACTCAAATCAGGTGTAGCATACCATTGCCAGTAGCTCCTGCCATGCCACCATCGTGACCGCTGCTGTGCATGGACATTGTAATGTATGGTCTACTATAGCTGTACAACAATGCATTATTGCAGATACACATAGACACAGATACATATACCAATGCATGTGAGTTGTATCAGTAATGGTTTTGATATCGTACCCCAGGATCGATTGCACTTGATGAGCACCAGCGCTGCCCACAGCTAGCTGCACACGAACAACTTGATGCAAATAGTGTCCCAGCATGTGTGTACTCTTCAAGCCTGTTGCCATGCTGCTGCCATCCTGCTGCTGCCACGGCCCAAGGCTATCTGTCATGGTAGCCACACTAATTAGTGGTCTCTCATGGTAGCCACACTTATAAGCAGCTGCCACAGGTGTTGGATTTTCCCCAACCCCCGTGCCACTGAATTGCACCAGCTAGTGCCCAGATGCCGCGGCAGCATGTCACTGTGATTGCAAGTCGTTGAACTTCTGTTCACGGCACCATGGTGGCAGTCACAAGGCCAACATGTTTCTCTTTTCCCACCACCAGACAAGCCCAGCCCCCGCTACCCTCACCCAAGCAGGCAGCTGCTTCATAGAAGATATCAGCTTTTTGTCCGAAACAACTGTAGCGGCCGCCGCCACTGCTGCTGCCGCCGCTGCTGCAGATGCTGTTGCTTATTCTGCAGTGGTGCCAAGACTCATAAGGTCGCTGAGGCCCCCAGCTTCTGCTTCTGCTGCTGCTGCTGATTGCTTGCTGCTGCCCAGGTCAAAAGGCCGAGGCACCTTTCTGTGTCCACTGGAGGGTTGAACACTGACTCGTTGCTGCTCATAGTATATTCTAGTCATGACTTGTCTGCTGCCAGTGACGCTAATATTGAGCTGCGCACTGAATTTCCATGCTTGCCGCTGAACATTTGCGGTTATAGTGAGTTTACACAGGTCCACCTGGACTTCTATGAAATGCGCCAGTCCAGTGCTCTGGGATGTGGCACCACCGTGGTTCTTCGGTTTTATATGCCCTGGAAACCTGCACAGGCAGCCAGAGGGGGGGGGGGGGGGGCGCAGTTGCTAACCCTTGTAGGAGCGCCAATTAGGCGAGAACAAGTGCCAACAATTGTGCACTGCCGAAGGATCACGGCAGTAAGAGTCATGGCGGTAAGAATGCATGCTTAAATAACCACCAGTGCGAAGCATCCTTTGTGATGGGGTTACAATCACAACAAAGAGATCTGGCTGCCCTCAGAAAATAAGTAGCAGGGACCAGGTTCGGCCAGAAGCCAGAAACACCAAGCATAAGCCCGCCACATGGTGTATCGAATGTAACACATAGTACATGCTTCAGCCACAGCAGCAGCTTGCTGCTGTTGGAGACAAGTTTGCCCACTTCCCTACTGAACAGCTTCAATGCTGCTATCTGCAAGGCCTTGGCATACGGTGCTTGCCGCTTGTGGCAGCTATGTTCAGCATAGCAGTACCTGCCAACACGGTGCCAAGCTGTTCTGTAGCCTGGGAAGTTGGAAAGTTTGGTTGCTAGCACCTCCAGGCATCTCAGTATGCTGCCAGTGTCCTGTGGCACAGGGGGCACAACAGAAGCAGGCCGACTCAGTGAAAAGTAGATAACAGGAACATTTGATGAACTTCAAAAGTTTGATTGGGGCTCTTGCCCTAATGGTTTTGACAAAGGCCAAGCTTCCAGCATTGTACACCGCTCCCAGCCATGGTGGCACCAAGTAGAGTCTTATACATACATGAGCTACCCAACAGCCATAGCTCTGTGGCCATCGGGGTCTTCTGTATACATCGTATTGCTGCTGCTTCAGATCAACTAAGCGAGCACACATGCTGGGCAGCCGGTACGGCTGGACAAGTGCTTGGCAAATGTTGGCACTGCTCTTGCAAGAACCAATTGGTGACAGTTATCCCACAACCAGCAGCCTTGCTTGGCTAGTACAGGGGTCGTGAGGCTTCTTGTCTCTTCCCTAGGGAAGAGACAAGAAGCCTCACGACCCCTGGGCTAGTAGACATCGTACCTTGACATGCTCGGGCGGCACACTTACATCAGCCACACCCTTTGCAACATATGTAACGTTACATCGACACCGGTGGACTTGCAAGTGGCTGATGTGCAGGTCCCTGCCCTTGGACTGGTCGACAACTTGATCTCGCTACCGTTGAAACCTTGGCTACATTTCCCCAACTCTATCCTGCTGCTGCTGCATATGCTATACTGCTTGTTTCCAGCGGCGTAGGAAAAGTAGAATTTGCTCAGATCAACGGTCACGATATCCCCGCACAGTCCCGGATGTATCGAGTCGACAGTCATGTGTGCGGTCAGGGATGATCCGAAGGACCTGGTTCCGTCTATGTGCTGCAGCCGGCATCTGCTCTGATGACGGTGCATTTGACTGCGTGTGTGTATGTGTTTGAAAAGAGCCTGTGGCAGCGTTTGGAAAGCTCAAACACTAGCCGTGCCGTGATCAAGTCGGGGGGTAATTGCTCGTACTGGCGCTTGCAGCAGGTTTCCTCGTATCAAAGCAGAGTACGCGCCAGCCACTCGGAAGCTCTCGGCTCAGGGCAGCCGTACAGCGCGCCATAGCCCTAAGGATGGGTGGGTAACCCACGTACAGCTGCAGGCACCCGGCGGTGTGTGCATCCGACCGATGGCCTCGCGACGGCCGTTGGAATCCAAGACCGTTGCTTTGGAGGAGACTCGGAAGCCGAGTTTACGTCCGTAAAACTGCTTTAGCTTGAGTGCTGCAGTACTCAAATTCTTTCGGGCAGCAGTCAAGTATCATGGCCTCGGCGGCTGTACGAAACGCAGGGCCGTGAGGGGTCCCGTGTGGCAGCGAACTATCGGAACTAGTTGTTTTGGCCGAGCACCAGGAACATAACAGAAGTAAAACTTCATAACAGTTTGGGAGTAATTGAAACAGGCATGAATCAAAGGCAGAAGTATGTGTGCTTGTGAAAGAAGCTGGCTTGCGTGTATGCAGAGTCCCCGCACTGTCTTAATTCACGAATGTCACTCGCATGTTGTCAAGCATCGCATATACTGCTGCTGTTGGCACACGCCGTTTTTCACATGCACCAATTTATACTGCAATGCAACCTTTCGAGACTACATTCTGCACGCAATGCTCACTCCTCATTATACACAAACCCCAAATCCATGCGTCCGATCCCGTACGCAACTCACAAACTTATACTACCAAGCCTTGAGTGGCACTGCTACATGGAGGCCGCTGCCATTCACCATGGAGGCTGCTGCCATTAATAAATTCAACCCGTCCGGCATTGCAACTTGCTATGACAGTGTTATTGGTAACCAGCCCACACTGCAGTTTGTTCGCACAATGACGGCTAAGCCTAGCACACACAAGACACAAACAGCTCCCATGCATGCATCTTTCCAAGCAGCTCCTGGCAGCAGCTGCTGCCATGCTGCTGCGGCTGCCGGTGTCGTTTGGCTTGCTATACCGGCCGGCATGTCCACTGGACTTAGTGGCATGAAGTGATACAAGACCCACCCACCAATCGAAGTCAACGCCACAACAGCATACGGCAACATTTGAGCCCCCATTATTGTGACACGTGCTGCACCACCCCACAAAACCCCACCACCCATGCCGCAACCTTACGACGTTGACCTGATCTACGAAAACAAGACACAAGCCCATTGTTCAACTTATTCCTGGCAGCAACTGCTGCCATGCTGCTGCTGCTGCCACTGTTTCACTTCCGTACCAGCCGGCATCTCCACAAAATGGTACAAAACCCACCCACCAATCGCACTCAATGCCACAACAGCATACGGTAGCATCTGAGCACCCGGGGTTTTGACATGTACGGTAGCACCCCACAAAACCCCACCGAGGGCAGGACCTATACCCCGGGCTAATGACGCAAGGGATTGTCCCACCCCGTTGACTTGTCCTAACACATCGGGGGATGGTAACGCGTTGACTATTATCATAGAGCCGGTAAAAGCGGCACAGCCAGCTGCAGCTTTTAGTAGCATAGCTGTGTATAGGATCGCCCAGGCCCCGGGACCTAGATCTGTAGATTGCACGCTGCTGCTGCTGCTGTCGCTGCTGCTAGAGCTGTCTGAGAATGGTGTTGGCGGATCCCCATTCTGAGGACTGATTGAATTGCTTTGAACATACAAACCGGAAACATTGGATAAAGTTTGGTCCACAGATTCAGATAACAGTTTCCGACCACCGATGGAATGACTGCTGCTGTAACCTCTGCTCAGATGACCCACAGCAGCAGCAGCAGCACTCGCATTCCCGCCCAGATCACCGTATACAGATCGTGCATTGTCGTGCACTGCAGTGCTATTCACTGCAAACCTAGCACTAGGTATTGTGAATGAAGCTAACACCGCTAAAACAAGCCCAATGCGCGTTAACGGCAGCGTTCCGAGCGTCCGCTGTAGCGGTGGATATGCCAACAAACTGATCAGCATCAAACAAAGTCCGCCGAATGCGAGCGGACCGGCTAATTGCACTTCTGGGAGTGACAAGCCGCCCTGCAATATGGGTGCTGATGCAAACATGGGTGTTAGTTCATCTAACGCACAAAATAACAAACAGGTGTTGCCGTAGCCGAGCAGAGACAAAACTACTGGGCGCTGTTTGTACCAGGGTGTCGCTGCTGCTGCTGGGGTTTCCTGCTGCTGCTGCTGCTGGGAGAATGATGATATTCGACTGCTGTCTTGATCTTGATCAAAGGTATCGAGCGTCACTTTGCACTTAGATCCCTGCTGCTGCTGCTGGTAAGTGAAACAGCTGTCATCCCTTAGCAGCAGTACTGCATCTTCATGGTCTGATATCACCTGCTGCTGCTGCTGCTCCTGTTCGGTGCTGACAGCAGCAGCAGCAGGGCTGCTGTACATCTTGCCTAGTTCTACTGCTGATGTCTCTTGCTCATTACTGTTGTTTTCTACCTTACTGTACTTGGTGCTGTTAGTGCTGCTGCTACCTTTGGAGGACTGCAGTGCGCTGTCCCAGCGAAGGAGCCGCCGCCACCCGCTGCTGCCACTGCTGCTGCTGCTGCTGTTCTGATCTACAGCAGCAGCAGCAGCAGCAGCAGCACAGCCCTGCGCTCCCTGGTCAACCAGCAAGTCACAGCTGCTGCTACTGCTGCCAGTATGCAAGTGTATGCTTCTTGCAGTAGCAGCATGACTTAGCTCTCTGCCTGAAATTCGCTGCTGCTGCTGCTGCTGCTGCTGCTGCTGCTCAGTGCTGCTGCTCCTGCCGCCACACAGTTCGATCTCCTCACAATCGTATTCTTCTTCACTCAGAGTCAGGTTATGTAAATGATCAAAATCACCATCATCAGTGCTCCTATCTCTCCCTGCTGCCGCTGCTGCCACTGTGGGTAACCTGCTGCTGCTGCTGCCAGTTGGCTGCTGCTGCTGCAGCTGATCCCTCATAATCTGTGCCGCGTAAGGGCTTGCACTGTTGCTCAACATTCGCTGGTAGCTTCTGCTGCCATGCTGCTGCTGCCCAGGTCCCTCTGCTGCTGCCGCCAATGGAAGTTTCTGATACTGCTGCTGCTGCTGCCGTTTGCTGCTGCTGCTGCTGCTGCGTTTGGCCAGTAACGATGGCAGGGTTTCCTCCAACAGAAAGATATTCAACAGCAGTGATATTGCCGACAGTGCTGCTGCTACTGCACATGGCAGAAAATACGGCCTGCAACAACAGTAGATGTCTCGTCAGTAAAGAACCCAGCCTTCGATTGCTAACAACCTTATGTAATATGACGATCAGTAACATAACGTTATGCGCCAGTCATTAAGCGAGGCCTCAGATGTTCTGGCGCAACAGCTGCCATTCAAACAGGATCACCCGCAGACACACCCCATTGCAATGGCGGTTGAGGTTTGCATGTGCTTTTGCACGTTTCGTTTAGTTTTGTTACATGGGAGAGCTACTTCGCTCATGAAGCCACGCTACAGGGCCACCCCCCGCCGATATACGTGACCCGGCATCCAGAACCAATGATGCCACCTCATGCCTTTTGCACTCTCTAACCTACATTGGTTCTTAGAGCTCAAGAAGAGGTGACAACAAACAGCAAGCAATCATAAGCTGCGTGCATATCCAGCTGCTTAAGTTGGACATAAAACTTCAAAACAGGACTGCTAGATCAGGGACTGTTGCAGAGTAATGCCAATTGGCTTCGTTGTCCAATACCTTTGTTCTTGTCTTGTATCCTTTTTTCAATACCTTATCAAACGTTATCGATGCCATAGACCCACCTAAACCGCAAAAAGCCCTCATTCAAAGTGCAAGAGACGCACCCAAACCGCAAGACACCCTAATCCAATTTGCAATATACGCACTGAACTGCAAGATGCCCTCGTCTAATTTGCAAGAATGGGCATCTAATTTGCAAGAATATATGCACTGAACTGCAAGATGCCCTCACCCAATTTGCAAGAATGGGCGTAAGCCTGTGGCGTAACCAGCATGATATTATTATTGTTTTTAACCAATTTGCAATATGGACGCACCTCAATCGCAAGAAGCCCTCATCCGTGTTGCATCCAGGTAGTCCAGGTAACGTGTTACATGGTTGTGATAACACTCCGCCGATGGTGGGCCCCGCGATGCAGCCGACACCCCATGCGAGTGACATGTACGACATGACACGACCCTGAGTCAAACTGTCGCAGGACTCGCCAAGCATGCACTTCCAAGCACTGCAGACACATAGAAGATTCAAAGCAGAAACAGGAGGTTGCTAAGTGTGTATGCCAAAAGGTTTAAACATCTGGCAGCACAATAACATAAGCCGGACATACAAGCGAAAACAGAGAGTGAGTGCTTGACAGGGTTTCATCTGGACTTATCCTTTTTTGGTTGCAATCAGTTTCCTATTGGGTGTGGAGAGTACCATTCTAGATGGTGAGGTATCCACTGTATCTTCTCTCTCTCAAAAAAATAACCTGTGGGTTTCTAGTAGTCCATGCAAATGACATGTATGATTTCCATGCAGTACTCGAGCTCTTGATGCCGCTGGAGACCAGTGTTCCCGACCTTTTGCGATATATCATAAGCTTGACAACAGCATCCGTATCTCGCTATCTGTGAACCCTTCTCAATGAATTGATTTGATCAATCCATACTAGATATGTCCAATAAAAACAATGCAGACACATAAAAGATCCCGAGAAGCAATAGGTGGCTTGTGACATCTGGCAGCAAACGAAAAGTGCGCTCAGCACCTTATAACTCAGGCATAGATGCATTCAGTAGGCCAGCTATTTCCCTTAATGACTCTGCAGCCATTGCCCGCCAGACCACAACCTCATGCAATAAGCATCGTTAAGTGCGAAGTCTGTAACTTGATGGTTATCTTGGATAGTATGGGATGAGTGTCGGCTATGTGCAGGATTTACAACAGACTCTCATGTTGATGATACAGCTGCTTACACAATGATTCCCGTTGAGCAGTCCAGCCAGCGCTCTCGGTGCTGCTACATACCAGTGTATACCCGATTACATGCGGCCATATCATAAGGTTGACAACAGAACCCGTATAATGCTGTCATTATTCGTATAATGCTGTCATTGTTCGTATGATGCTGTCGTTGTTTGTAAACCTATATCAATATATATATACATCACAATCACGTACACAATGGTGCCATTGAGCAGTCCAGCTATCGCCCTTAAGCCGCTGCACTGACCAGCCTTGTATAACATACCCGACAATATGCGGCCATGTAAAGTTGACGACAGGATACGTACAATGCTGTCACAACTCGCGAACTTATATCAGTAAGGGTTGTGAAACTATATCAATCCACAATCACTTACACAATGATTCCGTTGAGCAGTCCAGCGATTGCCCTTGATGCCGCTGCAGACCAGTAACTGCCCAACATTGTGAGACCACATCATTGGTAACAGAATCCAAATAATGCTGTCACTACTTATAAACCTATTCAATGTATACAATCTCATTCACTTACACAATGATTCCGTTGAGCAGTCCAGCGATTGCCCTTGATGCCGCTGCAGACCAGTATACCTACCGACATTGTGCGACCACATCATTGGTAACAGAATCCAAATAATGCTGTCACTACTTATAAACCTATTCAATGTATACGATCTCATTCACTCACACAATGATTCCGTTGAGCAGTCCAGCTATTGCCCTTGATGCCGCTGCAGACCAGTATACACCCGACATTGTGCGGCCACATCATTGGTAACAGAACCCGAATAATGCTGTCACTACTTATAGGACTAATAGGAAACCTATTCAATGTATACAATCTCATTCACTCACACAATGATTCCGTTGAGCAGTCCAGCGATTGCCCTTGATGCCGCAGCAGACCAGTAACTGCCCGCCAACCCGAACCATAAGAGGCCCAGCGTGCTCGCAACAGATCCCAGAATCATGATAGGCTTCCGGCCAATCTTGTTTGAGACGACACCCCATGCGTAACTGGTTGTGAACTGACTGAAGCTGTAAATCGCAGCCTGTATATTATGCAGCAGACGCAGCAAGGCGCAGCACATGGTGTGTCAGTGGGCAGCCACGCGCAGACGTAGATGGTGCGGTCAATCTTGTTTGAGACAACACCCCAGGCGTAACTGGTTGTGAACTGACTGAAGCTGTAAACAGCAGCCTGGACATGTGCAGCGAATACACGGTGTCAGTGTACGGCCACATGCAGTCATGGCTGAGATGTTATGCCAATTTACAAAGCAGAACTTGTGGTAAACTGACTGCAAGTATAAACAGCAGCCTGCATTGAGCAGGAATGCAGCATGCGGTCAACTGCCACACCTACTCTGCTCTCTACTGTTGTTCAGCTGCTGTTGTTTGGCTGGGTGCTGTGCTGCTGCAACAAGAACATAACTTGGACACGGGATAGCAAAATCAAGCGTATTAAATTATTGAATTGGGACTGTTACTTACCAGGGCCCCGGTCAGCTGCCCCACCAACTGCTCATCTACTGCTGTACTGCTTTGATGGCCTTCTTGTAAGAAGCTGCGGACCATGTAGACCGCCACCGTAAACGGCATCGTCAACATCACGCCTTGACA